>JAHBCN010006647.1:0-47599 GCA_019359885.1 Listronotus oregonensis
TTTTGTTCTTTTGTTCAATTTTTCACTAATAATAATAACCCTTATCGATGATTTTGGAGTTTTTGTAAGTAGACAGGTTTCTTTTAAAGCTTCTTGTTTAATTAGACCCCTACTGATTAAAGTTTTATACACATTTTTCACAACCTGTTTTACATCTAATGACAAATGATTTCGACGCGACATAGTTATATTCTCGTAAAACAACTTTTTCGAAACGCACAGTAAAAACGGTTATTCAACTCTGCCACTAAAATATTAGCCAAAATATTTATATGCCTAATGGTTAATACTCAATAAATACCTGCCCACCCCTGCCCTTATGAACAAATGGGTTTACCCAATAACAATAGGTAATAAAATCGTTAAAGGTTTATTGGGGTATGATCCGTCAAAAGACATAACAATATACTTTAAGACAGACTATAAAAGGAAAAAATGGCTACTTTTTATAGGTTTTTCTGTATAGATAGATAAAAAAATGAGAAAAGCTAACTGCTGTTAATTTTAAGGTACGAAAACAGTTTCTATTTTGCAATGTAAACTGTACTATTAAGAATATCTATTATTATTCACGGGTACTAAAAAATCAGGGCTTACATTAATTTTAGTTTTTTAGAACGTTTAATTGTACCTATATTATTGTCAAATTGAATTTAAAATACCTTACTCAACAGTTAAAGCGATTGTTAGAGTGAAATTCCCCTGGTCAGGTTGAAAGATGTATTTTTTTATAATGTTTATGAAGATAGGGCGTCGCCATTGAGGTCTGTAATAAGTGAATTAATTTTTGAGCTTACAAAACTGGATGTGAACGTTCAAAAATTGTATGAATTTTTTAATGTGGATTATCCTTTTTTTTTACAGAAACATGCAATACATCTGCAATTTTGAAAAAGAAAATTGCTCGGATAAGTTTATTGTTAGACAATACCTGATTTTGCTCAAGTGGCACAGTTTGTTTTTTTCTTACTTTTTTCTCTGTACAAAAGGCAGTTTATTGACGATAGTTGCCAATTTTTTACTTTCAGTGACCATGCCTTGGTTCATATTCACCATGTTAGGCTTAGCTGGGGCCCGAGTCTGTGTGGTGTTGAATTCCAAAGATTCTCTAAAGCGTTTTTTGCCATCGAATTTTTAAAAGTTTTTCCATTAACATTTTTTAAAATTATTACGATTTTATAATCAAAACTCATTACTTCATTACTTATTTGGAAGGCACTGTATATAATATATTTAATAAAATAATATTCTCGTTATAAACAAGATAAAAACGTTACGCAACAAAAAAAAGCACACATATAGCATAATAACGTCTGTTATAGACGAAGTAGCTTGAGTTTAAGAAAAAGCCAGCACAATAACTCCTTATTTGGGCTAGTAGGTTGTGAGAAAATGTTCTTAAACTAGACACGTTCGCGTAAAACGGCAACTGGTTAGTTAGTTGAATAACTTTTATACAGGGCGCGTCTAGTAATTAGGTAACAATTTAAATAATGTTCATTGTTCGAAGTTTACATGGTTTTTCTTTGAATACATTTAGAGCAAGAATCTGAGACGCGAATGGGTTATAAAATCATCATTAGAATAATATATGGTATGTATTACAGCGCTTTAAAATTATTTGCAATTTTACTTTGGTATGAGTTATCATACTCTCTATTCTTTCTGTTGTTTGCAAAGTAATGGAAAAATTAATTAACTCTCAAATCTTAAAGTATCTGGAAAAACACAAGATCTTGCATGATAGACAGTATGGATTCCCTCACAGAAGATCCACAGCTGATGTTCTTTCCTTTGTCTTACACAACTGAAACCCTTGAGTTTCTTGGAGAATCCCAGATCGGCACCCACGCTGTTTCTTCTACACATTAACGATCTTCTCTCTTCCACATTCAATTCCTTTCATAGTTTTGCTGACAATAGTACTCTTCACTCTAGTATTTAATTTCTTAAGTCACCATGTATTTCTGATTTGGAAAACAAGCGCAGGTCAATGCAGATATCTCTTACACAAGTCCTTAAACTTATCACAGTCATGTTCGCTGTCGCGAAAAAAGTCTGCCAATGCTCATCCGTTACATATGAGCGGCTAAATTCTGCAGAACAAACAGTCGTTTAATCTTGTAGGCGTTACTTTTAAGAATAACCCCAACTGGCAAGCACATTACATCCATAGCCTCAGCAGCTTCAAAAAAGCTTGGATTCCTCTTTCGAGCCAGAAAGTATTTTTCTTCTTCCAATCTGTATAGTCTGTATGTATCTCAAATTAGATCCTCTTTAGAATATTGTTCTCATGTCTGGGGAATGGCCTCCCCTACAACACTTGGCATTCTGGACTCCATTCCAAGAAGAACCATTCGTCATATTAATGATCCCACGCTCACAGAAAAGCTTTCTCTTCTTTCCCACCGTCGAGCTGTAGGGGATCTGTAGCTCTTCTGTATGTATTTTCACAGCTTCTGCTTAGAGGAGTCGGCTAGTATAATTCCTTCTCTGGCAGCAATATTATGAAACCTGCTGCCCTTAGAAGTTTTTCCTTCTCCTCCAAATATTTAAGTCCCGTGTAAACAAACTCCCTCTCACCACACTTAAGTCACCCACGGTACGTTAGTACTTAGGCATCAGCCTTCGTGGACTGTCCCAAGATAAAAAAAACATGTCTCATACCTTTATGTGGGACAATAACGAATTTATGATAGGGGGGAAAATACGCTGAAACTTTTCGTGTAAATGTACACTGTGTGCGTTTGACCGGAACTTGGTCTAGTGTACTACCGTGCGTCTATATGTTGAAAGAGTTAAAATTTTCTCTATTGTTTGGAACGTGGCCTTGTTTTAAATCCTTACTATTTTTTCAAATAAATAACTTGGAGACGACGAGAAGTTGGCTCTCTTTTTGCATTTATGTTTTTGATTAGATATCATCTACAGACAACACCTAGATCGTTGGCATGCATCATCTGGTCAAAAACATGCAAATGCCACAGGGAGACGACCGTTTTAAGAAACTAACATCTAAGGCCCTAAAAGGACGCACCCAAATAAAACAAGTAGGACAACTGTAATTAAGAAAAACACTTGCGGGAAAATGTACATACACAACGATTCCAGCATGGAAGATCTGCGGGGAGAAGGAGGAAACAACCTTACACATAATATCTAAACAAAGTGGACTCTCTTTAGCGGGGAAAGTTTTAAGAATACCAAAAATGTTCCAGTTTTCTTTCCTATCACCGAACTATACATTAAAACGTTTATATCATTACTATATTAAAAAAATCCTTTTTAATAAAAGATACTTAAGATTAACCTAATTTTCATGAAGTGTAAATATAGTGAAATACATATGTGTGGCTTTACAAAATACATTTTTTTACAACCTATTTAAAACGGTATAAATAAAAAGCATAAAATTAAATAGATGTTTAAAATCACATTAGGCCTTCTCCTATAAAATACAGTTATTACCATAAATATAGATTAAAAGTTTATTTATTCCTATTTTTTATATTAATTAGTTTCACCGAATAACACTAATTTAGTATCTGGCTTTTTTCTACCAACACCACATGACATTTGTTCTTATTATATACTTAAATTTCACCGAAACGAAATTAAATATAAACGTTTCAAATTGCATATCACAGGGCAAAATTTAGTACTTTGTACATTGTAAGAAAAATTTTACTGAAATAAAAATTAATATAATAACACTTTCAGCAGATGTTTTATTTAATTTTCATTGTTTATATTTTTGTATCCTCATAATAGCCCACAAATGCTTTATAGAGCCTAAGTACTGGGTACTGCGAGGGGTCTCTTACTGTCTGCAATATGTGCACACTGCAGAGTGTGTCGCAGTGTCTTAAAGTACTTTGCAATGTCTCGCAATACCACGCAGTGTCTAGCGGTGTCTAACAACTCTTTAATGCTGCTAGGCTTATAGACGTGTTGCGATGTATCGCAGTGCGTTGCAGTCTCTTGCAATGCGTTACGCCTTGCAATACGTTGCAGCGTCTTGTAATGCTTGGCAGTGTTTGCAGTGTCTCGCAGAAGAAGGTGCAATAATAAATAAAGAAAATTTTAAGTCCGGACCTACATGCGGGTACCCAAAGTATATTGAGTTTTACGACTAGCAGTAGCAGGTAAAACGAGAAATTAACTAATTGTTGTGGAACGTACTGTACGTACCGTTTGGAAATTATTTTTCTGGTGTGTTTGTACTGCACAAAAGTAGAAGAAATATATTCAAAAATTTGTCTTGATCGTTAAAACGCATTCTTATTATTTTTTAATTCGATATATCCATTTACAACACTAACTGTAACCATTCATTTACCATATTTAAATCGGTTCGATCCCAAACTGTCAATAACACATAAGTAACCAATTTATTTCTTTGTTTATTGATTCCGTGTTTAATGTTTACTTATTAAATGTGCAACGGCGCCATGTGCGTTACAGCGACATCGCCAATCAGACGACGGCGATGACAGCTTGACCTAAACTTAAAAACATTATTGCCATAAACTTTACAGCCTTTTGCACTAGATTTTATGACTTTCAATACCGACGGCCTGCATATGCAAGTCAACATAGAAACAGCGTGCTAATTGATTACCGATGACATCATAGTGTAACTAGTAAATATTTGTTCGTTGATCTTGTCTTCTTAATGAGTATTGTAAAAAACGATAAAGGAATCTCTTGCAGCACATATGGTTTTATCATTATGTACCTATTCTGGTAATAAACGTCATTAAGTGCCATGTATTTGTTTTAAAAGGATTACTGCAGGTTTATGTAACAGTATTTTGCCGTCCGTATTAATCGTAATGACGATTTTCTTTTTTTTTATTTGATAGCAATGACCTGTAAAGGAGATTACACTTCTTAATAAATTTACTAAGTGATATGTTGTATGTTGTGATGGATTTATTTATTACAAAATATTGCCAAGATGAAACGGATATGGTTCTGGTCCCAGGGTATAGATTCTGTACGCATACCAAATCAATTGACCCTTACGAACTTGTTATCACCTGAAACAAAATACAGAAAAAACCAAAAAGAACCCTAAACAGTCACTAATTATGTAGGAAAGTTTCGATGACAAGTCTACCAGCCTTTACAAGGTAAAATTAAAATTAGTCCAGGAAACGAACCATTTTGCCTGGAAATTTTTTCAAAATGCATAGAATGTCTTGAAATTTTGACAGTAGGTAGGGAATGGCCCAAGGGTCAAAATCTATATTATGTTAAAGGGCGCCTTAACCTTGGGGGTGGTTGCCAAACCATCTCGGAGGTGGAATTTTTTTATATTTTGACTACACGAATCGATAGAAAAATGATTTCTAAGCAAAAAATGTTTCATGCATTTTTTTTTATGTAAAATGCATACTTTACGAGTTATTCGCGATCGAAAGTAGAAGTTTTTCGTCGATAAAAATCAACATTTTTAATCGTTTTTTTGCAAATAAATCGATAAGTATGCATTTTATCATCAAAAAATTTTAAAGAACAAAATTGTAGCTATTAAAAAAACGAATAAAATGTTTTTTTTATTTACTGTGGAACCAATACAAACTAAGTTGTTGTTTGTTATTCATCAAACACAAAATTTCAGAGTTTCAAAGACAAATAACGCAATAACTTTTTTTAAAGTATTTGCAAACACCTTTATTTTTTAAAAATAAAAAAGATAATGTATCATAAAAGTTGAGTGAGTTATGATTAAAATAAGGTTAGAACAAAATTTTTTGAGTGCAAAAATCTTCGAAAACAACCCCCTAATTACCACCCTAATTGAAATGATTCGTAGTCCTTTTTTAATTTTCTTTATCTATGTATCATAAATACATTCTTTAATTTTGACCAATTTAAATTGCTTAGTTTGAAAAAAATGGAGCTGCAAGTGAAAATCAAATTTCAGAATTTTAATTAAAAATTACCTTTTCTTGAAAATAACGTGAAAACAAAGGGAGATACGTAAAAATTACTAAGGTATCAAATTGTAGCTTTTTGAATTATTTGCCTATTTTTAATTTACTGTATAATGGAAATTAAGTGAGATATAAACGTTTAAAACGCGTGTCTATAGACGAGCACTTCCTTGTTTCAGCCCTTTAAACTTACCCCTATAAAAAAGTAAGGGTTTTAAACAGTTTTAATATATAGGACCTTAAAGCTCTTGAAAAAACCAACAAAGTGGTTTTTTAAGGGACTTTTTATTACGAAAGCTATCGGTAGTCATCGACAATTCTCATTATCCCTCACCAGGTCGTATGGTTAAAGATATAAATAGTCATATTCCAGAGTCACTTATTTTTTGAAACAATAATTTTAAAAAATAAAGGGTTTAATTTAGAACATTCAATATTAGTATGTACAAACATTAGTCATAGCATTATGACTGCTGTTCGCTCTTGGTCTTTTTGGTCCAAGCTACAATTGGGTCTTCCAGTTTTTTGCATCGATGATTTGCCTCAAACCGTATCATTCAATTTTTTTTTTGTTCTTTGCTATGTGCGCATCCTATAATGATACTATAATGTACGAGGCAGCAACAAAATCGTCCACCTTATATCGTACCACCAGAAAGTGGTACGTTTATTTAATATATTGCAGACAACACTGATATAAATGTAAATACATTAGACGGAAGTAATACGCTTCACATAATGGATATCATAGATATTAAATAAGAAGACCTTTTATTCTACTAGGATTTAATGAAATGGACCGTGATGTAGGCCTACAAGAAAAACCACGTTAAAAAAACGCGTCAAGTACACCTCCTCACAAGTGACGTGGAAACGTGTGCATAGTATAGGGAATAAAGCTTTAGTAAATCTTAGAATCGGTCTTTCTCAGAAATGGTAAATTTTAGGGGACAAAATGTAAGGACAATTTATGTAGACAATTAGATGATCTACAATTTTTGTCTTAGTCATTTTTATTATACAACTAACCGTTTAGCCAAAAAATCCAAAAAACTTGTTTTCGCAAACTTTGACCCTGTATAAAATTTTTTGCACACATGAGATTGATGGGGACTTTCTACAATTTCATTATAATGGTATTTCTAACATTTATGTAAATTTTCAGCTTCTTGGGAATTATGTAAGGGTGAATGTCTATTTTGACCGGATAATGAAGATTTAAAAAAATATTACACGACATATTTTTGACAGATAATATATTTTTGTATAAATGTCTTATTGTCAGAAGTTGTTATATAATAATAAGGTCTATTTTTAGTTAATACTGCAGATATCTTAATTTTATCAGGATTATATTTTAATAACCTAATTTCCTAAAAAGTCTCAGGTACAGAAATAAAACCACAATGAGAAAATGACCCATATAAACGTATTTCCGATTGTTATATAGCATTATTTCATACCATAATTATTTCCCAAGCGTTAACTACCCGGTATTATGAAAACTGAATTACCCGTAACATTTCACAATACCTCATCAATCTGTCTTTTCTTGTATGCCTTCCTAATTTTCACGATCTCTACGCACAGCAAATAATTACATAACCTCGTAAATTAAACCGTGAAATAGAACAATAGATTTCAACGCGGATTTCAATGACAAACTTTTTTCTCACCACGGATCGAATCGTTTTGTGCCATGCTGAATTGTCAAAAAAGAATGATGAATGGTTTTTGTAGTAGAATTCAAACGTTATTAAGTTAAACACCACAGGATCATATACTAGGAGCAGGACCGTAGCGGTCCCATCTTGACGAGTTTCCAACTAAGTTTGCCAATAAAGATACTATATAAATATATATATATATATATATATATATATATATATATATATATATATATATATATATATATATATATATATATATATATATATATATATATATATATATATATATATATATATATATATATATATATATATATATATATAGTGTGGATCAACCAAATGGAATAAATTCAATAAATGGGGGGGTATTCGAAAAATGCTCGAACATGTCGATTGGTATTTTTAATTGCGCATTTTTTCAACTAAAACTGTTGTGTCATGTGACGGTGGCCAATATCAACTTTCTTAATTTAAATGCAACACCCTGTATATTATTCAATTTTTGTTTTTTCAAAGCATTCTAGACATATTTTATGTACAATGTCCTATACCTATCTTCAACTGTTTCGGAAATATTAAGCGTTTTCAGGTTTCTTGCATCTATTGCCTTTGCATGCTTGCCACTTTCTTAAGGGTTACTTTTTGTGCATATACCTACTAGAGGCAGCCTTGCCGCTCGGCTGTCCGGACAAGCGTGCGAGAGAGAAAGAAGAATAGATGTATAACATTTCTCTCTCGCTCCGCATGCTGATTAATTGGCGGAAGGGGTATATACACCGCCGACAAATTAAGAGAAAGAGAATATACCTACTAGAGGCAGCCTTGGGAACAAGCGTGCGAGAGAGAAGCAAGAATAGGTGTATAACCTCTCTCCCTCTCTCTCTTCATTTGGTACCAGATCATTTGATCTTTCCGAACAACTTTTTCCAAGGTGGGTCCAATTTCATTTTAAAATAAGTCCAAATATGTTTCTGCTGTGTATGTGTGTGTGTGTGTGTGAGGTTATAGTCCATAAAAAGGGTCCAATGATATGGTGTCCGATAATTCCCACGAATACATTTGTTTTTTGGGGATATTGTGTCCGAGTATGAACAAAGCGATGTTCATTTTCTTGGCTCCAATACCGGCAACCCTCGTACTAACCATTGAGATCTCTTTTCTCTCTTTCTTCGGCTCCATTTTCGATATCTTGAGTTGAACATTTACAATTATTTATTACGGTACCCTTGGACTCGAACACTGACAATACGTTTAATAGTTGAAATGGACGGAATGGGCTTGGTGGGAAATAAACTGAAAACATTTCAGATACTGCTCTAAAACTGTTTCCCGCATAATGCCACTTAATTATGGATACTTTTTCGTCGATTGAATAATTCATTTTTTTTTCAAATACCGACTGTCACTGATTTATTGACATTTTTTCTTATGTCAGGGACAATATTCATTTTACTGGTGTCTGTTTGGTTTTACCTAAACCGAAAATTTGGTAATTTTGAAATTACATTTAATTGAATAATTCAAGATTCGCTTATTAAAATTTTTAGAAATTTGGGTCTCCATAAAATATAAAAATATGTGTGTCTAAAACTGTAATGTATCAAATTGAAAATAGGCATGCACACAACATAATATGTTTTATTATTTACATACAACCTAAACAACATTTTAATATTACCATGTTAACCTTATTTCTTTCCAATTATCTTTGTACTGTTTGGTACAATCTTACGGTACTGTAAATTAAAATACAAAAGCACGCGCTGTCTAACCTAAAATCAGGATTCGCCAATTTTATTTCCGGTATTATTATCCGTCATTTGTGTGTACATTATTTACGCCACGTTGGGCCGAAAATTACGACCAATTATTTTCACTTTGATAATAATCAGAGTAGCCCAATTTTTTTGCTAAAATCATTTTAAATTAAAAATCATAAAAATCGGATTTTTTTATTTTTTTTTACACAGAAAGTACAAGATCTAAATTAGGAGCGACCTTCACCCTTCTCCCAATCGGATGAAAACAATTTTTAAATAAATGTAACATGTCAATAAACCTATTACGTATGGTTTGTCTGAAAAAATTATGGCTATGATTTTGTATTTAATATTAAAATATGTTATTAATGCCAAATTACAATATTCTAGAATTACCTAAATAACTAAATCTATATTTAAAAATTAAAAACTTCATCAAGTCTTCCTGGATTGTACCTAGTACCGATGCTGCATTACCCCGTCGCACAGCTAAACCAATTCTTTGGATAATAAAACTTCAAGATTTTTGCATGAAATTTTTTGCAAATTTTATTTATACCCTTAGCCTCATCTCCTAAAGGACCAACAGTTTCTACAGCAAAAGGAATAAAGATAAAAGCGGTCTTCAAGCTCTTTATATTCTAAATGTTTTTTATTTCAGGCACGACGAGCAGCCGCACCATACTAAATTAGAAGTTTTATCTAGATAAGATTTTGCAAGTGTATGGCTGCAAGTGGCGTCCCAAAGTAATTGTTTTCCATATTTCCAAGGAATTAAGGTCATTCCATCTACACGTTTTCCATCTTCAACAAACTCCCAGAGGCTCTAACACAGGATTTTCAGCTGAAATCAGAGCTCTCTCGATAATCTTATTTATCTGACTGTGTCTAGAAGAATGCCCTGCGCTTTTTTTGCAGCTCAACCCATGTAGGCCATTAGTATCAGTATTTTTGCCGTAAACGCAGGTGTGCTGTCCACACACAGGCAGATTAAGTCTAAGAGCAATGGAAATATGGAATGTTTTGTTATCTAACAAATTTTCTAAGGACAAAGATGGAAGTGCGTTAATCCAAGCATTACTTTCAGGGGCCTGAAGAGGAAATAGACGTGCCTGATCTTCACTTGTCTGGCATTGCTTGTAATATATTTCTGACGAGCTAGGCAAATCAAAAAATCAAAATCTTTTTTGACTATGAAAAATTTAAGGTAGTTCACTCATAAAACGGCTTTGTTTTAAGAATTAAATAAAACTGTCTTTCATCTGATTGAAAAAAAAAAGATTTTTTAATTGTTTGTGAAACGAGATATTAACAATTAAATTGTGCATAATTACCATTGTCGATATTTGTCATGCATGGAAGTCATACATTCATTTCGAAATATCTCGAAAACTTACTTACAAAATATTTAAAATTTACCAAAAACCCTGAATTGTTTGAACATTTTATTAAAAAGATATTGATTTTTAGAGTTTACTAGGTCTGTTTGTAATTAAGAAATAGTGTACACTATTTTATTCTTCTTTACTTAATCGCCCTTATGGAAGGTGTATTTTAGGACTAGGTTGTTTCAAAAGTCTAATGGTAAAATATTACTGAATAACGAACACCTCATGTGTTGTCTATACAGTCTGGAGCGAAATGTAATTTTTAAGAACCTCTAACTTTTGGTAAAGCGTATTTAATCTTATTTAACAGCGCTAAATTTGGGGTCCATTTAAAATAATGCTTTACGAATTAAATTAAAATGGGAAAAAATATAATGATTCTCGGTACTAGTCAAGGAAATCCCGACCCGTTCAACAATCAATTTTGTTAGAGAACGATGGGCGAGTTCGGCGCGGATGGCATGGAAGAGCCGAAGATAAAGATGTCCATCCGAGATTGGGGGTTAGAATTGTAAACAGGCCGGGTTTTACTTACTTTAAGTCGATAATTTTGTGTACTGTCGCGAGTAAACTACCTTAACAAGTTTATTGAAGACTTTTTTGTAGCTTTTTGCTAATAATATTAAATCTTCTGGTACACACTTACTAGAGCTATTTAACGAACAAGGATATTAATAAGAGCAATTAAAGACCGAGACCATTAATCCCAATTAATGTCCAAGTAAGTTACAATATTTTTTCGATTCAATTAAATTTTGGAAATCATAATTTTTCTTGATTTTAATGAAAAATCATGCAATAAATAAGGGCTATTGATGAATGATTTTGTATACGTTATTAATTCTCTAAATAAACGATCGCCGAAAAATGTTATTTAAATTAATTACTTTACCATTTTCACTGTTAATTATTTATCCCAATATGGCATGAAGCGTGAATTTTTCCCCTGTCAATGGCAATTTTACCAGATACAAAGAGATCATTTTCTAAGTATACCATTGACTTTTTATTAAGAATAATTTTTCTCATAATATAATAATACCCTTTTGAAGAACTCCATGCGTATCCTTTATATTCTAAATTCTTTTGTTCACATAACAGGCACCATCTTTCTCGAGGGTTTACATTTACACCTTAAATTTCGAAAGAGATGAGAGCCATTGAATATCGTCTTTCACAATGATTTTTGAAGTAGTTAAGTGATAAGCAATAAAATTAATTGTGTATTGAAAAATATAATTAAAGTCAGGAATTGACAACCGCCACCAAATTACATGAAAATGAGAATGCATTACCAGGCAAAACTTTTAATTTATAATTTTGAAATTATCTCTTCTATATTAATTATATTTGGTGATATTGAAAATTTTTTATATGAATATAATATTTTGTTTTTATATATTTGAGTTATTTGTAAGACAGTTGTAACTTATTTTTTTTAATATTTCAAAAATTAAAGGAAATACTTTTTTGTTACTAAAAGCATGATAATAGTTATAAAATAACCCCTTTCCATTATATGATACAGGCTCATTATTATTTATATCAAATATTTGTGAAATAGGTGGATTGTCGGGGGTGGTCAGGTCAACTGGCCCCCTTGTTCGCCAGATTTGACTTCAATGGACCTTTTGGAGGGCTTTATAAGGAACATAGTAATGACTACTGCCTTATAGAAGGAGAAGTAAAAGGCGTACAAGAAACTTTGAGATGGAGAACAAGGGGGATTAAGATTAAGAATAAAATCTGTGTTTGAGAAGCCCTCGGACAAAATGACATTACAATAGCTTGAAAGCACTTTCAAGTTGCTATAAGACAGGAAAGACTGGGGGGATGGTCCTAATTAAACCAGATATAACATGGTATACAGACGGCTCAAAGACCAACCAAGGAGTCGGGCTGGTATAAACGGGACACACCAAGGACAAAGAAAACATTTAGTCTTGATCAGCATACCACAATGTTTTAAAGGGAAATCGCAGCAATAAACCACTGCGCCATAGAAATCAAAAGTAGAAGAAAAAAAGGGGCAAAAGCATTTTATTTACTCGGACAATCAAGCAGCTATTAAGACAATCAGCTCCTAAAAAAGATAAGTTCTAAGCTAGTTAAGGTCTGTATAAATGCCCTGAAGCAGTCGCTCTGGTCAAAGAGCTAATCATAGCCTGAGTTCCAGGCCACGAAGAACCTAGGCAACAAGAGAGAAGCAACAAGTTAAAAGCTCCAAAAAAAGGGGATAAAAAGACCCCAAACTCTTTCCGGGATCTTTTAGACTTTCTATAAAAAACTGGATTAACAAATAGTTTCACAAGTGGTGGTTTAAAACACCAGGACACCGGTAGGCAAAGCATTTTATCAAAGGATTTTCATCCACGTTTCTTCGGAGCTTCTAAAGTACAGTTACACAGCTGTAAGGATAATGATACTCACCTCACAGGACATTGCAGACTAAACAGGCACCTGGAAAGAATAAGTCTGGCAGAGGATACCTCATGTAGGTTCTGTCAAGAGGAAGAAAAATACCAGAACATGTGTGGTGCCAGTGCGAAGAAAAAAATTCAAAAATAACGTTAAATATGCCCCCTCTGTACTTAGTACATCATCAAAATTTCATAAATTTTAAAATTTTTTGAAATATCTTATTTTACTTTTTAAAAAACTTACCATGTGTCATAAAAGTTTAATTTGGCCCTATTTTACATCTTTATTACTTTTTAAAAAATAAAGTGAAAGAAGTCAATAGTGGCTCTTTTTTCACTTTTATGTTTTTTTGTCAATTTCATGTACCTAATCTATCCTAAGAGTGGATTTCATTTTAGGAGGAAAACGTTAGGAAAACAATTTTTCCAATTTGTTTTTTGTTTAAATTCTCCTACGTTTTCTTTGTTCGAGCTAAATCCTTACGTGGATGTTGTAAACTAATTGTTTAACGTTTTACTTTGGTAATCCGAGAGATTTAAAGATTGCAAAAAGCCGACGTAAGCCGTTTACATTATTTACAGTGTAATAATTTTCGTCATTAATTCTCAAAGCTGCAAAAATAACGTAAAGTAATAAAAAGGATTATAGGAAGTGGAGCAAAAGTAACAAATTGACATAAAAACCGCGCAGCCACATGTAAGACGATTCGTTCTGTATAACGGAACATTGGCCAGTGTTTCTATCATTTTACGGATCAACGGCATATGTCCATGTAGTTTTTTACTTCAGTTAATTACTTTGTGATACTTCGTAATACGGGTGTTAACCAAAAGGTGATCTATCGGGCTAGCAGGGGTACATTAGCAAAACTATAAAGATAAAAAAATCATTGAAATTTTAGCAATAGTTGCTAAAATAAGGATTTTGTTGCTTAAGCCGATTTCAAAAATTGAAATTTGCTATATTGATATAAAGAGCAGGAATTTTTGATAAATTGCTAATTACCTGTCGACTTTGTTGCTAATTTGTTCCTATAAATTAGCAATATCAAAATATATATTTTTTTTTAAAACATCTACCCGAACTTTTTTCACCACGTTATTAACGGCTGTGATTTTGTTGCTGTGCAGGCAAGAACTCAATTGCTTTTAGCAACAAAATAGTTTCAAATGATCCACCGATATTTTTATATTTTTTAATTTTTCCGTTACATGCAACGGATCGGACATTTTCACGTCTGAAATATAATTGGGAAAATAAAAAGCCGCTTTAACCAATAAGAACTAACCATGATCGACCAGAACTGGGAGCTTTTTGAATATGTCTAAAATTTGGTCATTGTTAGTTCTGGTTAATAAAGCGGCTTTTTTCCCAATTTTATTTCAGCTTAATCGAGGTAAAGATCCCGATTTTGGCAATACTTTTCAAATAAATATTTAAATTTACTGGAACTATAGGAACAATTAAGTGCTTGCCTGCACAGCAACAAAATCACCCGTTGATAATGTGGGGAAAAATAAAATTCAAGGTGGGATGTAACAAAAAAAATTTAAGAATAAAAAAATATCGGTGGATCATTAGAAACTATTTTGTTGCTTTACTTTTTAAACAATTAAGTGCTTCCTGCACAGTAACAAAATCAAGCCGTTGTATGTGCTGAAAAATGAAATTCAAGTAACATGTAACGAAAAAATTAAAAAATATAAAAATTATCGGTGGATCATTAGAAATATTTTGTTGCTTTTACTAGAAGGTAATTAGTGCTTGCCTGCACAAAAACAAAACCCTAGCCATTAAACCGTGGTGAAAAATAAAGTTTAAGGATGTTTTAAAAAAAAAAACTAATATTTTAATATTGCTATTTATAGCAACAAAATCGTGTGATTCAGTCGACAGGAATTAACGATTTTTTAAAATTCCTGCTATTTTATATCAATATACGTAATTTCGATTTTTTAAATCGGCTTAAAACTTTTCCAGTGATTTTTTTGAATTTTTATTTACCCTTTTTTCGGTTTGTTGTTTATGGTCGCGAAATCGAAATGTTTTTTTTTTAAACTTATGTTTCACTGTTTATTAGTTTTTTTTTTTGATTATTCTTGAAACCGGTTATGTCTAAATAAATTTCCAAATAAAGTTTTCCAAAATTTTCTTAAATTAAAATTTCTAAAATAAATTTATTTTTAAACATTTTTAATAAAATACCTTTTTCTTCTAGCCAGACCCAGCAACTAAAAATGCTTAAAAACATCTTATGCCAGGCATTAAATAAGGATTAATATAAGGTTAAAAAAAATTAAAAATATCAGTGGCGTGCCTATATTTTTAAAAAATATTATACTTGGGTCTATGCGCACGCTCCTGGTCCATCGATTACATTTTTTATTTACACTACAATATGCTCTCCATGTAAAGATGGTAAGCATTAAAGTTTGGGGAAACGAAGACATTTCGATTTTCCAATTGATCATGTGCGGCACGTGACAAAATGTCGTTTCATCATTCCTGGATCAACAACAATGTCCATTTTAGTGTTTTTTTAGCGGACTTGTTTTTTGATATATTCGCGAGCTTTTTCTTAGTTGTTTCCTATTCCCGGTTCATATTTTACTTGGATTTTTTTTTTAAAAATTGGGTTATTTTTTTGAGGGGTAAGGTTTTTATTGTCTTTGTGATTGATTAAAAACACCGATATTTAAAGTATGATGCTTTTTTTGCTTTTTTGCTTCCACATTTTACAACTAAACAAAAAAATCATTTTGACACAATTTTAAAGCATTTTTAACAAGCATATAATGGTGTTTGACACGTTTGACACAAAACACAAAAAAAAAAAGGGTTTTTTGGTTGATCGAACTATAACCTTACCTCTGGTGACGTCACGCACACATGCTCCCGGGACAAAAAAACCAGGAAAAAAAAAATTTAATACCTGCATTTTGGGGCGTTTTCGCATAATATATGCAGATATAAACTTCTCTTCATAAAAAACACTTAAAAAATCACCCTCCAAAATGTTTTATTAGGAAACACCCTGTATATACAGGGCGATTTAAACAACCATCGCCTAATTGAACATTTTTTGCCTGAAAAAGGACAAAACTGTTATATAACGAAACCAAAGGTCTCATTTTAAGATACAATGTGTGTTAAAGAGACATTTTTAAAATTAGGATTTTCCTTTTATTTTCAAATCCGATTTTTTAATTTAAATGAAAGTTAGTACATTAGAAAAAAAATAAGTCCTTAAATTAACTCGAATAACTTAAGGCTTTTGAGATGTTCTGATTTTAAACTTCGTGGTACGAAAAGGATAACAAAATTAAAGACATAGTAATATTTACAAAAAAATTTTGATTTGGGTGCATTAAATCTTTGTTTTTTTTGATTTTTGTAAAAATTAAAATTTTATTGATTTTTAAATATTACCCTTTTTTACCTCTCAAGACAGTGATCTGTATTTTTGTCGTTTTTTTTTTGGGTTTTCAGATTGGACATTTTTGTAAACTGGTCAAATTAAGCCTATTTTTGTCTCGACAAACAGTCACTTGGTTAGTTTTTTTATAGGTAATTAATGTTATTTAGTTTTATTTTGGACAAATTTAAAAGCATACGATGCATCCCGTAGAAATGAAGATTAATTGGTTAAATGTTATTGAGGCGGGTTTTTTATAACAGCCAGGTACTGTGTGTAAAATTTGTAACAAAATTAACATAAGTTGTTTTTAGATGTATTATTTAATTAAAAAATAAATTCCCCCATTGTTCTTAGTAAAAAGTATTTGGATTTTAAATATTATAGGTATGATTTTTTTAAATAATTTGAAATAAACCCAGGCGACTGTTTATGACATGCAGGGGACTGTTTTTTAAAAATTAAAAACGTTTATGATATAATAAACTTTATTTAATAAATATTTTCGATGGGGAGCAGTAAATTAGGTGATTATCTCTTTAAGATGAGTACAAATTATAAAATTAACTATATTTTTCTTATTATATCGGCCTGAGACAGTGAGTTGTCCATTTTACAAAAAAAATACCCAATTATAAAAAACTACAATAAACTAGAGAAAAAAAATTTTCCAATGCTTGGGGTTGTTTCATTTAATCTAAATCAAAAATTTGAATACAGTCGTTTCGAAATTAAATTAGGGGGTCATAATTCGTTGATATTGTATTTTTTATCCGCCAGCCATCTGCAATCTATTGAAACTCATTTTTTCCCCCGGTAACAAAAATTTTTTGTACATAGTTAGTTCATGCCGGATTTATGCAATCGGTCTAATAGAAAATGATAAATCGTGTTAATGCGAGCATTATTCAGCCGTTTTTCAAACACCTGTTACGCAAATGGCAACTTTTTTATTACGGTCCAGCTTTTTTTCTCGTTGCAGTATTTATCTCGATGCGTATGTTGCTTTGGTTTATGCATTGTTCAATGATGAAGAAAGCAGTGATATTAGTGACGAAATAAGACGACGGGGCCTGTTTCTTGGTATTTTTTGTTTTTCACGATCTAAGAAACTAACTTGACGCTTAGGCTTGAAATGCAAAAAAACCATAAAATTTTTCAAGTTTAACGTGCAGGGCCGCACCATACCTGATGAAAAAAAAGTAATGAGTAAATTTATTTTTACAATTTATTAATTCTACTAATGTTAAAGTTGGTTGGATATTAAATAAACAAACAAACATTTGCAGTAATACTAAATTTTAACAGTATATAGTACCCATTTAAGAAGAAAATAAAACATCATATCTTATAAAATCAATTTCGCTATCATACTATCTGCCAAATTAATAATAATTCTTTTTACAGGTTCTGGGCTATTTATATTTAATACCTAGGCAATAAAATTTTATTTTTTTAACGTGTTCAATACAGTTTCTCCAGTGTTCAACGTTTACATTTTTGACTTCTGTTTTTATCTGTACAATCACCTATTTAAAGTTGGTGTTTTGTGCGCGCGTATATTAGCCCTTAAGTTTATGCCATATCAATTTTCCGGTTGAAAATGGTAATATGGCGAAGCCAAATTTTATTTCGTGACCAGCTACCTCTGCAATTTTTTTCCAGGAAATAATATTTTTTGAAACTGTAACATTTTGAAACCTCTAACAATTTGCTTAACATAACTCCCCTTGGAAATATATGTCACGGTAGAAAAAGTCTTATATTTCGTTTTTTTCTGCTGGTAACTTGGCCTTTATTAACTGGGCTATGGTAGGATGCATTATCCATCACAATACTGCTCTGGTGGTATATTCGGTAATAATTTGTTTTGAAACCAGTCCCCCAAAAACTTCAGCAGTTATATCGCCGTGGTAATGTAAGCTGAAATCCGAAATGTTTTGGTGCCAAAATAAAGTTTGGTACCCAGCCGTTTTTTCTGACCAAGCCTAAAGAATTGTTATTCTTTTACCTTTATTTGACGGAGCTTTAATGTGACATTTTTGTGATTTATCAGTCCATCCTTTACTTGGTGTGTCATGGGTGTCCCACGTCTCATCTAGGTATATTATCGTTCGATTTTCCGATCTAGCCTTATTTATTTTTCCAGATATTGTATTCTAAGTTGTTGCAAGCGGTGTGATTCCATTATAAACTTGCCTTTTGTCTATTTTTTTAAAACCCCCAAAAGAATGACCCTGAAATTGCCCTTCTCGGCCCTACATATTGGGGATGATATATTTTGTCCATCTTGGCCCGAATTCAAATCTGATTATTAAAACGTCGGTCTCGGCCCAAAAATGGATTAAATTAATTTATTAGGATACGTTACGAATCCTTGTCGTACCTATTTTATAATATTACAAAGGAATACGTAAATTTCGACGCAAAAAAAAAGTATTATTGAACTTACCAGAACATTTTCAACTTAGATTCCTGTGACTGGTGTTGATTCAAGAGTTTAATACTCTATCAGAAGAATCTTTGACAGTTTTAAGTGGGCACAAAACTTATTTGTTTCTACCAAAAAACAATTTTCGATTTTGCCCTTTAAATTTAAACGATTTAATACTGGAGTATTTTATTCCGCTAACTATAAATTTCTCAAACTCGCAGATCATCCTAATTTTGACTCGGATTTAGTGTACTAGTTAGATATCAAAATACAATTGTTTTCTATACAAACGGTTATCTGCATAGATATTAATTAAAATACATTTTCTTGGTAAACCCCATAATAGAATAAGGCCCTATTCCCGGAAGTCGTATTGTACATTGGGGATTAGGCATTTTTAAGGACAATAAAATATTTTTTATATATTTATTTTTGGGCCAGAGTTGGACGACGCTTTTATTTTCAGCTCGTCCTAAAATTTATAGAAAAATCCTGTAAAAATCAAAAGCTAAACCCGATAGTCGAATAAGTCCAATTCCAATAGGGTATTATTGAACATCGGGCCGGGAAATTATCCTCTTTGGGGCCGAGTTGGACGACGCCTTTATTTTCCAACTCGGTGTTTAAAATGTATGGAAAAATTCAAAAGCTAAACGATAAATCCCATAATTAAATAAGTCCTAATTTCAAGAAGGTATTTTACACTGGGCCAGTGAAGCTGTTTTTCAAGGACAATAAAAATGTTATTTTCTGATATATCCCTTTTTGGAGCCGAGTTGAACACGCCCTTTTTTTTTCATGCTCGGTGCTTAAAGTGTAGGGAAAAATTCTGTAAAAATCAAAGCTAAAACTAAACCCCATATTTAAAAAAAGTTACAATTTTAGGAGGGTCTTAATATCTCTATCACATCGGGCCGAGTTACGCATTTCTTAAAGGACAATAAAATCTTATTTTTTGATATATTCCTTTTAGGGCCAAGTTGGACGACCCCTTTATTTTTCATCTCGGTGCTTAAAATGTATGAAAAAATCCTGTAAAAATAAAAAGCTAATTTCAGGAAGATCTTATTGCACATCGGACCGAGTTAGGCATTTTCAAAGATCAATAATATTTTAATTTTTAAATATCTCGGGGTCGACGAACGACGCCCTTATTTTTTAATCGGTGCTTAAAATGTATAAAAAAATCCTATAAAAATCAAAGTTAAATGTTAAACCCCATAATTAAATAAGTCCTAATTTCAAGAAGGTATTTTGCACATTGGGCCGGGTTACGCTGTTTTCAATGGGCAAAAAATTTTATTTCCTTTTTGGGCCCAAGCTGGACGACGCCTTTATTTTCCATCTCGGTGCTTAAAATATATGTAAAAATCAAAAACTAAATCACCATAAAATTTTAGTAAAAATTTGATTTTTGTTGGGGCCAACGCCAAGTAATCCACACTTCGGCACTATAGAAACAGGAAAAGGGCTTGGAATGGGAACAACTGGCACCAACCAAAAATATTAAAAATTATTTTTGAGAAAAGTGAATTTATTGCATAATGGGTATTAATTTCTGAAAATAGATTTTATTAAAATAAGAGCTTATGTTTCTGACAAATTTATAATCCTAAGAATATACATTGTTTTCAAGTTTAATTTTGGGGTGTGTTGTTACTTAAAACCTAGGGAAATGTACAGTAACGGCCATTAAATCTTGGGCAATTCTTTTTCCCTTTCGTAATAGGGCCTATGCCACCTTCTACTGAATATAAATACCTGTTGAAAAACCTAATAAAAAAACAGGTTTTCCGTTGTCAGTGTCTAAAAATATTTTTTTGGTAATTATTGCATATACGGTTTTCTTCTATTTTTTTGGATTATATGGTAAAATTGTTATATAGTCATATTCCAGTGTCCTTAGGGATTGCAAATAAAACTACCGGAGAAGAGAAATTATGTGTTTTAATTTTTTTTTTAATTTGAAAATTTAAAATTACCATTGATTTTCTCCATATAATGCGAAAACTACCCATTATGACAAGGAACGTCAGCGTGCAGTGTTGCCAAATCAGGGTCTTTTCGAATACGTTCCGGCATTTTCACGTCAAATATAATTGGGAAAAATAAAAAGCCGCTTTAAAACCAAAATTAACCATGACCAACTGTTTAGAAAAATTTCCCAAAGGCCCCTAGTCGGTCATGGTTAGTTTGGTACCCTTTTTTTTATCTAATTTTATTTTGAAGAAACCAGAATATCAAAATTTGATGGCCGAAAATTAAAGTCCGGCAACACTGTTGATACTTATTTTTAATTTGACAATGTAGAAAGAATGTGTTATCAGATATTAGATTTATTTCTAACCTATATTTTTTTAAATTTAAATTAAAAGTTGTTTTCCCCATTTTTCCGTATTTTGTCAATAGATTTCTGTTTCTGTGTGTTATGTTTAACTAAATAATTATCAATTTATACGTTTTTACCCCCCAGCACTCAAATTCCTCCAAGATCCAAAAGTTTATTTGGTTGAAAAAACAAAAATGAAACACAATTTCTCTTCTCCGGTGTATATTTGCTATCCCAAAGGATACTTAAATGTAATTTATTAAAAAAAATTCATAAAATCCAAAAATAGCAGAAAACCGTATATGCAATTTTACCATTTTTTAAATGCCAATCTTAAGTTTGGATAAAAAAGTATTAATTATTTATTATATTGGGTAGGGAGGTTGGCCAGAAAGGGATGTGGCGGAAGAGCTTAACATCCCAAAAGTTATTCATTATGTTAAAAAAAAAATATCAGGAAACACCCTCCTTTGAGAGAAGGCTGGAAGTGGTCGTCCAACACTATCGACTCAAGAACAAGACGGGAATTTAGTTTGGTAAAATTTTCTTTATGGCACCACGCCGGTTTTGATAAAATTTTGCATACGGGGGTTTTTGGGGCGCTGATCACGAATCTGAAAAAAAACTTTCCGGCAATCTCTAGTTTTTTTAGTTATAAGGCCTCAAAGTTAACTAACCTCAATATCGACACTCCTTTCTAAAATTTTTTCCTTCTTGAAACTGATTACTTGAAATGCGAACATACACTGATTAGGCCACTATTGAACAAATACAAACGAAAAACCCCAACATTTTAACGTCTATTTTTTACTAAAAACCATTAAAAAAAAAACTTATTTTTTTTATTTCAAAAATTTCCCCTTTGTGCCCCGAAAAATGACTTAGGTTTTTTGTTACGTCATGTTGGTATCACTGTCCAAAGCGTAACAATTGGAATGGGGCTAATTTTTTCAAATTTAAATTGTTAAGATGGGTTTACGCTACATTTATTTTATTTGTTACGAAAAAGGAAGAATTTGTAAATTATCCTAATTGATAAGGGTGTTTTGGGGAAACACATTCGTGTCCCCACATGTGGAAATATTTGTTTAATGAATAAGGAAAAATTAGAATACAAAATGTGGAAAAAATATATGCCCTACCCCAAATCTCAGAAAATTAAATGTAATTTTAAGAAAAGTTTGGGAAAAAAAACATTTTTTGACTGTCATTTAAAATTTGATATTCCAGCGCTCTTCATTGGATATTTTCTTTTTATATCTCAGCCTAAATTTTTCCCAAAAGAACTGAAACTTTCTTGCCGAACGTTTGTAGATTGGGGTAACTTTTGTAGAAAATAAATATAACAAAATATTTTTTACTAATGTAATAATGTATTAATAACATAAAAATTGATATGAATATGAATCTCTTTGTGATGAATTTTTTTTAAATTATACGTTTTAATTCATAAATTGTAGGTTTGCATAGAATGGTGTATTAAACACTCTAAAAAACTAGGCGGTCCAGACAAAATCGTTGAAATAGACGAGGCTAAGATAGGAAAAAGAAAATACCAGCGAGGAGGCATAATTGAAGGAAAATGGGTTTTTGGGGGCATTGAAAGGGGCACTCAAAATATATTTCTCGTACCTGTAATGGATAGAACTGTAAACTTTAATACAATTATAAAACAATGGATTAATCCAGGAACCACTATAATGTCCGATTGCTGGAAAGCCCCAAAATATAAATCAACACGGTTTTGCTCATTTAACTGTTAACCATTCGCTAAATTTTGTAGGTCCAGACACAGGTATGTCTATAAAAAATATATTAAAAATATATTACTCAATTTTTTTAGGAGCTCACACTCAGAACATAGAAAGGATATGGCGAAAGTAGGGGGAAATATTCCACGTTTTGGTAAAAGTACCATTACGTGGGATATTTATCCGAATATATTTTTAAAAGAAATTTTACATCGGAGAAACGGTAGATGCGTTTTTGAAACTTTACAAACAATGCATAATTAAATTCATAGTGTATAACCTAAGTAATTGTATAGTATTTTTCTTTCACATCTGTATTCTAATTTTTCTTTATTCACTAAACAAATATTTTCACATATAGAACACGAATATGTTTCTACACTATTAATGTAACTGAAAAAACTTATATTTGTACTTATTCCTTTGGAACTATTAAAATATATAACTACTTCATTTATTAAATTATTTTGGTCTTTTGTATTTGAAAACGTCAATGAACGGAAAAAGTGGCCAAACTCCGTTCTGGTCGACAACAATGTCCGAAATATTGCTTTTTCGGCCCCTTTAAGGTAGACCATAACGCGTGTTTCAAAATAAAAAGCCGCTTTGCTTACCAGAACTAACCATGAAAACTAGGTGTTATTAACAAATTTTTTATATTTTCATATGATAGAAGTTATATAAAACCATAACGCTGTTTCAAAATAAAAAGCCGCTTTGCCTTAGCAACCATGACCGACTAGGTAGTTATTAACAAATTTTTTTATGTTTTCATATGATAGAAGTTATATAGACCATAACGCGTGTTTCAAAATAAAAAAAACCTCTTTGCTTACCAGAACTAACCATGACCGACTAGGTAGTTATTAACAAATTTTTTTTTATGTTTTCCCCTAGTGAAAGTTATATAGACCATAACGCGTGTTTCAAAATAAAAAGCCGCTTTGCTTACCAGAACTAACCATGACCGACTAGGTAGTTATTAACAATTTTTTTTTATATGTTTTTTATATGATAGAAGTTATATAGGCCAAACGCTGTTTCAAAATAAAAAAACCCTTTTTCTTACCAAACTAACCATGACCAACTAGGTAGTTATTAACAATTTTTTTTTTTATATGTTTTTTTTATGATAGAAGTTATAATTTTTTTTTTTTAAAATGTAATTATATATTCTCGGGTTTTCCAATACGTTGTAAAAATTTCGTTTATAACTTCTACAAATAATTAAGACAAATTCAAAAGCCCCAAGTTCTAGTCCCGGGCATGGTTTTGTTCTGGTAAAACAAAGCGCTTTATATATATATATATATATATATATATATATATATATATATATATATATATATATTTATATATATATATATATATGTTTTATATATATATATATATATATATATATATATATACATATATATATATATATATATATATTATAAAATTATATATATATATATATATATATATAGGAACATACAAAAACTAACAAACATGATATTCTTTAGTGTTCCTTAAACATCGATAGTTTTTTCGATAGTACATGTGCATCGATACTATCGATGTACACTCTTTTCAAAAAATATATCAAAAAACTCTACATACTACATCGAAAAATTAAAACATATCTACGATATAGGTCATTATCCCCCTCTGGGAGACAGAGAAAAGTTAAATTACTTAACTTTAAAAACCTAACAACCATAACAGTATTCTATCCTTTTTGGGAATCAAAATGGGAAATACAAGAATTTATATCAAACTTTGTATACTTTTTATCTTTTAAGGTATCTTCTGTCTTCCCCCTTACTGGTATTTATTTACAATTAAATTGTTTTTATTAGAGTTCTTCCATTTTTTTTTTTTTTCTGCAAAAATGTTTTTTTTCGAATTATTTCTTTTTCAAATTTATAAAATAAAATATTAATTTTATCTATAACTTTTTTAAACCAATAGACGCTAATTGACAACGGATTTATATTATCTATTAAAATTATTTTTTTTTTTACTATTAAATAAAAGTTAATATAATTTTAATTATAAATAATTTAACTAACAAAAAGTAACCTGATCTATTCAACTCAGGATTTTTTTTTCTTTTACTTATTTAAATTAATTTTTGTTGCTACAAACAATTTAAATTTATGAATAGTTGGCGCTTTTGACAGTGATACCAACATGACGTAACCAAAAATCCCAAAGTCATGTCGGCCGGCACAAGTGAAATGTCGAAATGAAAAAAATAAGTTTATTTTGGAATAGTTTTTAGTAAAAATAGACGTTAAAATGTTGTGATTTCGTTTGTATTTAATAGTTTCAAGAAGGAGAAATTTTAGAAAGGAGTGTCGATATTAAGGTTAGTTAACTTTGAGGCCTTATAACTCAAAAAAATAGAGGTTGCCGGAAAGTTTTTTTTCAGATTCGTGATCAGCGCCCCAAAAAACCCCCTATGCAAAATTTTATCAAAATCGGCGTGGTGTCCGTAAAGTAAAATTTTACCAGTTAATGTTTAAGAAACCAACCATTTAAATCTGTAGTTACAGCAAAAACGGAAAACAATTTCCCAGCATCGGTTAGAACGTAACGGCGAAGAATAAGGCAAATATCCGAATTGCGCTGCCACCCGGCAGCCTTAAAACGTTTTTAACAAATGCAAATAAAGAACAACGCATTGGATTTGCTCTAAAAATTTGCTTTGAACCTTCGATTTTTTGGGAAAATATAATATTCACCGATGAAAAACTATTTCAGTCCTGCTCAATGGAATACTTAAGGTATACAGGCCTCAAGGAACACGATTTGATGAAAAAATATACCCAAAGGAGAGAGGTAGTGGGCGATTTTTGGTAAATGTTTGGAGGTGGCTGAGTGCACAAGGACTTGGTGTATATTATTTTATCCAAATAAGGTTCAGTGCGGAGGTATATATAGATGTACTATAGAATATCATGCTTCTTTCTGTACTGGATCGATTTCCGGACAGAAAATTTGTCTTTCAGCAAGATAAGTGTCCCGTTCATACGGCCCGGCAAGTCGATAAATGGATGGAAGAGCAGCGTATCGGGTTTACCGTGGCCTGCACGTAGTCCGGATTTAAATGTTATGGAAAATGTTTGGGGCTTATTAGTTAAAAAAAATAAATAAGGAAAATGAGCTTAGGCCGCAAAATGTAAACGAACTTAAAAATAAAATTTTAGAGGCGTGGAATGAGTTACGAGGAAATCCGGACTACGCCCGGGCTTTGGTCAATTCGATGCCTGGAAGGCTAAAATCTGTCTTAGAAAAAAACGGGGCCGCAATAAAGGATTACATTTGTTTGGAATGATATTTAAGTTTGTTTCAATTTATTAAATTATTAATTAATTTGTTAGTTTTTATAAAATATATATTTTTTCTTTTACCTTTTGCTTTATTTATAGCAATTAAAAATAGAACAAGGTAAAAAAAAGCTATTTCTATTAATTAGCAGAAAAATCAAAATTTGACAGATTTTTTTGCCCCAAATTTAATGGCCGTTACTGTACCTAATTTAACAAAAAAACAAATATGATTGATTTTTTTAAGTTTAAGTGCAAAATTTAAAATACTCAATACCATGCGGAATTTATAAGTTCTCAAGATTAAATCAAAATATTTTCTGTCTGCTCTCCTTTGATAAGTTGCTGATAAAAACTTTTTATACTAGGAAGAAGCTTATGTGATAAATTTAAAGGTAAAGGTAAAAACTTGATTTTGTAACTTTTCTGGTTAACGTCTTTTGACACTAAAGCCTCGAACTACAAATAATAATAGAGTCCATTAAACAAACCTTTTTCGGCACTAAGTTTAAGGCAGAAAACCTAATTCGATTTTAGTTCATTACGAAGTGGCTTGCGAAAGCAGCTGGCACTTTCAAAAACACTGATGAAGTAATAGAATTAACGATAATAACACCCCGTTTTGTTGTTCCCAAAGGTTTTTGCCGTGCCTAATCCTTTAACGTAATTAGCGAAGGAAAAATGTCACTCCTAGTCTATTAAAAGAATGTTTTTGTAGAAATGTACCATTATGTACGAGGGTTGTTTATTTATCAAAGTAAAATTACACAAAAATCCCATTATAACGACATTAAAGGGAATATGAAAATTACGTCGTTATATGCGAACGACGCTCTATATCCGAATCATCCTATGAGCGGCCAAGTTCTGCAGAACAAAGAGTCGTTTAATCTGGTCGGCGTTACTTTTGAGAATAACCTCGACTGGCACCAACACATCCATAGACTCGGCAGCTTCAAAAAAGCTTGGATTCCTCTTGCGAGCCAGAAAGTATTTCTCTTCTTCCAATCTGTATACTCTGTATGTATCCGAAATCAGACCCTATTTAGAATATTGTTCTCATGTCTGGGGAAAGGCGTCCCCCACAACACTTAGCATTCTGGACTCCATTCAAAGAAGAGCCGTTCGGTTCGTCTAATTAGTGATCCCACACTCACAGAAAGGCTTTCTCTTCTTGTCCACCGTCGAGCTGTAGGGGATCTGTCTCTCTTCTATAGGTATTTTTACGGCTTTAGTTCAGAGAAGTTGGCCATTATAATTCCTTCTCTGGCAGCTCCCAGCAGAGCAACACGTCGTGCAAATTGTATGCATCCTTTTACAGTTTAATTAGAGGTGCCCCGAACTTTCCGCTTTCTTCGTTCCTTCATCCCTAGAGTGTCAAGGCTATGGAATCTGCTGCCCGCAGAAGTTTTTCCTTTTTCTCACAATCTCCAAATAATTAAATACCGTGTGAACAAACCCCTCCCACCACACTTAAGACACCCACGGTACGTTAGTACTTAGGCATCAGCCTTCGTGGACTGTCCCAAGATAAAATATAATAATAATTACCTTAAAATATGTCATGCCTCTTGATCCAGGTTAAGTTGACCACGTTATTTTGAGAGATATTAATTAAGACATGGTGACATTGTAGTACAAGTCCTGAAGTACTGCGTGGTCTCTTCAGGGCTAGTAGTGCTTGTCTTCTGTGTGTATAAATACAGACCGTATTGTTGGTAATGTTGCGGCTTTTAATTTCGTGAGCCGCCATGATTATGGCCGTCTGTTCGGATTGAAGAACGCTGGGCTTAGCATTCATTGGCCAGCCGATTTTCAGATTTAAAGTTGGTGAGTATATGTCACAGCCTGTACCTATAAATCCCCCCCCATATTTTCCATTCTTTGAACTTAGAAAAAAAGAGAAGAGATAACAGCACCAAAAATATGTAAAAAAAGGACCAAGTTCCTATTCAAACCTCTCTTTGATTACTAAGATCTAAAACTAGACCAAGTTCTGTCCACAATTATGCCTTTTTTTTGGCTTGGCAAGTTTTTTACTGGTCTGTCTGTATTAATGAAAAAAAAACTGTCAAAAAAGAGTGAAACAAAATTGTGGACAGACTTTGGTCTAATTTTAGATCTCAGAACTTTAAAAGGCCAAGATTTTGAATAGTAACTTTTTCTTTATCCTGGGACAGTCCACGAAGGCTGATGCCTAATACTAACTACAGTGGTGTCTTAAGTATGGTGAGAGGAGTTTGTTCACACGGGACTTAAATATTTGGAGATTGGGAGGAGAAGGAAAAACTTCTGCGGGCAGCAGGTTCCATATAGTCTTGATACTTTAGGAATAAAGAAACCTATGGAAAAGCGATGAATTCCTACAGCTCGACGGTGGACAAGAAGGAAGCCTGTCTGTGAGCGTGGGATCATTAATAAGACTGGCTCTGCTTTGAATGGAGTCCAAAATGCTTAGTGTTGTAAGGGACGCCATTCCCCAGACATTATTCTAAAGAGGGTCTGATTTGGGATACATACAGAGTATACAGATTGGAAGAAGGGAAATACTTTCTGGCTCGAAAAAGGAATCCAAGCTTTTTTGAAGCTGCCGAGGCTATGAATGTAATGTGTTTGTGTCAGTTGAGGTTATTTCCTAAAGTAACGTCAACAAGATTAAACGTCTCTTTGTTCTGCAGAACTGGCCGCTCATATGTAACGGATGAGCATTGGCAGACTTTTTTCGCGGCAGCGAACATGACTGTGTTTTCGAGGCAAAAAACTGAACAAGATTTTTGGTGCCCCAATCCAAGATAAGTTTTAGGTCTTGTGAAAGAGATATCTGCATTGACCTGCGCTTGGTTTCCAAATCCAAATTACATGGTGACTTAAGAAATTGAATACTAGAGTGGAGGGTACTATCGTCAGCAAAACTATAAATGGGATTAATTGTGGAAGAGAGAAAATCGTTAATGTGTAGAAGAAACAGCGTGGGTGCCAGCACTGAGCACTGGGATACCCCAGCATTAATTTGGTAGAAGCTGGAAAAATGACCATCTACAGTAACTGATATACGTCGATTAGAAAGGAAACTGGAGAGCCAAGAGCAAAACTTAGATGGAAGACCGTAAGAAGGAAGTTTGTTAAGAAGCCCATCAAGCCAGACCTGATCGAAAGCTTTGGCCTTTATTTCACGTGTTTGTGGTGAGATAGAGATTACACCAGGTATAATCGGGTATATAAATTTACGTGATAAAAAATCCAAAGTATTATTCAAGTAATAATGTTTTTCTTCGTGTCTATACTACTTGGAAAATCACCTATTCTTTTAGAACCCCTGTAAATTTAAAATATCACAAAATCCGATGGAAAATAAAGTATAAACTTTAATATCGTATTAGGCTTGTACTGTTAATAAATACACCTGAAACATAAAATAATACACCCACGGTCGCTGTCGCCATTCTCCTGCGGCCTCCGAGCAGCCCACTGCGGCACTAAAAGGCCGCATCAGCGGGGGATTGTTTTTGGACTCTTGCCAGTCGTTCCTGCTGGTATTTTCCTTTCTGTGACCTAGAGAACGTTTACGTTCTTGCAAAAAAGTCCGCGCTTGGAATAGCGTCTCGTGCCAACTTCTGAATTTACTACAAGGGTGGTTATTTTTAACTTATATTATTAACATATTAAGGGATGCTTAAACATTATATAAATACAGTTGCAAATTATTACTCATTGACGGATGATACTTATCAAATATACATTGTGACCAATGAAGTCCGCGTCATATGGGATATCGGCATTAATTTCTGCTTCGATCGAGATAAAGTTTAACCAAAACAATAGAAGTCAAAAGTGGTGTTGTTTTTAAGAAAATCGAAAAAGGTTATAAGAAAAAGCCTTTCTTGTAACACCAATTTTTAGTCCATATGAATATTTTAGATGTATGAGATCATTTTGTTTGTTTGACCATTAATGCAAAATAATATTTAACGCAACCTATATAAACCTTCTTAATTTTGACAATGCTTTATTTGGGACAAATTTTCTTTAAGGTTGTTTACTCGCGATAGTCGTAGAAAAAATTATCGCCTAATAGTAAGTAATGCCCGGCCCCGCCCGTCTTCAAGTCAAGCCCCCCAATCTCGGATGGACATCTCTCCAATAAAAATTGATTGTTGAACGGGCTGGGACTAGTACCAGTACGGATCATTATATTTTTCCTATTTTAGTTTATTTCGTGATGCAGTATTTTGACCACAAAGTTAGAGGTTCTCAATGCCTGAAAATATTATTTTTGTAGAAGACTGTACACACAACACAAAAAGTCGTTTGTTATTCAGTAATATTTTACACTATTTTACACTTTTGGGCCCACCTAGTCCTAAAATACACCTTACATAGAGGCGATTACGTAAATACGAATAAAATAGTGTACACTATTTTTTAATAACAGACATAGTAAACTTCAATAAATCAATATCTTTTTAACAAAACGGTAAAAAAAATTAAGATTTTTTTAAAATTTTCTCATACATGATATATATCTTGATTGTTAATATCTCGATTCACAGACGATCTTTTTTTTTAATTAGATAAAAAACACGTTTATTAACCCTATATTTCAATTTTATTTTATTCTTAAGAAAAGCCGTTTTACGACTGAACTACCTTAAAGTAGCGCCATTTTAAATGTGTGTTTTTGTACGAAATCCGTAATGGGCTATTAAGATTGGGTTTAATGTCAGGCAAAATTTATTTATTTTTGACCCTGTAACTCCATAGAATTTCTATTTTTGAAAGGGTAGTTAATGCCTTTCCAATAAAAAAAATCTGTGATATAAATTAAACGCATTAATTTTTATATAATTTTTTATTTCTTCTTTTTTCCTTTAATTAAACTATTTCATATTTAACTATAATAGACACAAACTATCTTTTTAAAAATAGATATTTTATGAAGTTACCCTATACAGGGCCAATAACAAATAAATTTTGCATTGCGTGAGCCAAATTTTAATAGCCCGATTTGGATTTTGTAAGAAAAACACCGGTGCACACTAATTCGCTCCCGCAGACAGGTACTCATTCCATTTGCTACCTAATTCGCTCCCGAGGCTATATGCTAGTTCGCTCCCGCCATTCTAAGAAACTCAAGAATGATAATAGGCATCGTGAATAAAACGCTTATATATAATACGATTTTTTATTTTGGCATAAACCTAAAGAAATACATTTACATGAAACCTTTATTATGCAGGGACTCGGCTAAAAATTACATTTTAATGTAATAATTTAGGGTCTTTTTAATACGTCTGAAATATAATGGGAAAATAAATAGCCGCTTTGCTAACCAGAACTACCAAGACCGACTAGAAGTTAGGTCTTTTGAATTTATCTAAATTATTTGTAGAAGTTATAAACAAAATTTTAACAACGTATTAGAAAAAACTTGGGAATAAATAATTATACATTTAAAAAATATAACTTCTACCATATTAAAAATTATAAAATTTTGTTAACTTCTATGTAGGGATAATTTAGACAAATTCAAAAGCCTAAGTTCTAGTCGGTCATGGTTAGTTCTGGTTAGCAAAGCGGCTTTTATTTTCCCAATTATATATCAGACGTAAAAATGCGGTAGAAAAGATCCATGATTTGCTTTTTTTACATTAAATGTAAAATAAATTACTTCTAAGAATTTTTAACCCGGAGCGAACTCGCCCCCGACCTTTTTATTCAAATGAGTGATATTCTGACCATCGGAGCGAACTAGTATACACCCAAAACCACACAGTTAAAATGGCGCTACAATCAAGAAGAAGTGTCTGGAATAAAATACGCAACCTACATGAAACTAAGAAGTTTTATGTTGGTTGCGTCCAGTCTTATTTTGCTGCAATTTACAAAAAAAGGGCAAAAAAGTAAAAAATCAAAATTATCTTATACGTCTAAAGGTGCGTTTAGACCTGAGCACGCACGCACTGATCCACCGCGAATGCTCAAGTGTAAACGGTTATGCGCGCACGCTCACGCTGTGTGTTTCTATGCGCGAATAGCCTCGGCGCGATCCGCCGGCTGTCGGTCTCGATGCGATGCTCAAAAGAATTAATTGGTTCGCGAACGTCCAGTTTGAACGGGGTTGGGACTGTTGGGAGTTTCTACGAACGCACGTACTTCAACGGGCGAATTATTTTAATTTGAAAATGGAGTGGAGTAGCACCAGAGTTTTGCTTCTATTGCAAGAATTCGAAAAACTTTTTATATTATGGGATGTGAGGAACCAAGAATATTACGCTAAAATAAAAAAACAAGATGCTTGGCAAGCACTTGTGAATAATTTAAATATTGCAAATTTAAATAGTGCAGAAGCACAAAAAAAGATAAAAAGTCTTATGGGATCGTTTCGCCATGAAAAAAGTAAAATTAGGGCCAGCATTGAAACTGGAAAAGGTATGTACATGCATATGTATATCGGGTGTTGCTATGCCGGGCGGTACAAAGAAAATCACCTGTAAATTTTCAAGTAGTAAAATATTGGCTCTCCTAATTATTTTAGACAAAAATGTTTTAGATATTTTGAGGAGCACAAAGAGTTGTACCCAATGTGCAAGCTTGGGCTCTTTTCAGCCAACAGTTTACGAATTATCTGCTAAAATGTGTTTCCATATTAGTAACTTATCATGCACCCTGCAGATGTAACTTAATAATATAAAACCTGACACATTCAACAGTGACACGTCAAATCATAAATTCACTAGTGTCACTGCCAAAAGAAATTTTTGCTCGTGTTTTATTATGTGCGAGTACTGCAGGGTGCATAGAAAGTTACGTAATAAAGTATTTTGTCTGTTGTCTACGTTTACCAGCTTCTTTCTTTATTATCAAATTATACATTAAAATAAATGCACCCGCCATCGTCGTCTTCCATTATAAACGCACTCCTGCGAACAACTGGATCAGCTTGTGCGTCGAAATATACATAAACCTATTTAAACGCTTTTCGCAAACGCAAACGAATGCGTGCATGGATGCTCACTGCGTACGTGCTCAGGTCTAAACCCACCTTAAGATTTTGCATATGTGCTAGAAATTGTATTTAGAAAGACTTTTTCCTCTAACTTTTTTTTGGTATTTTCTAAAACGACCTAAAATTTTTTGGAAACAAATTAAAATTTAACATATAAGGCAAAGCACGTGACTAGTAATTTTTTCGTTAATTTTCATCTCGATTTAAGCACACATTGATGCCAAATTTCGAATAAAACAATTAATAAAAAAATCACATAAGATGCGGAATTCATTAGGTTACATAAATAACAAAAAATAAAAAAAACAAGAAGGTATATTTTGAGGACAAACAATAATGTTTTATATAAAGCCATATACCTAGGTACCATGGGTGTATAAATAACAAAAATTAAAAAAAAAAACAAAAGGTATATTTAGAGGACAACCTATGAAGTTTTATATAAAGCCTCCTAGGTACCAGGGGTGTTTAGTTTTAAAATCTAACCTATTTTTCTCCGGATCCATCAACGATATCCAAGTACCTAAACAAGCAATATCAGCGTTTGACTGTACCTTTTAATACAACCCGGTAATGCGGTAATGGCACCATTAAAGACCTCTGAAAATTTAGACTCGGTGTTCGGTTTTCTATTGATATATTATTCTATGGACCACCAATACCACGACTATACGTTTTTCAACTAACACAGCCATGACGGTATGACGTCACATATAGGCAAACACAGACGAATCTAGACTACGAAATTTACCCATTGATCATTTGTCTAGTGATTATGCTGTTTGAATTTTAAAAATCGGTATTCTTCCTTTCATTTTTTGGATTTTGTAAAAACCACTTGTTAAGAAATTGCTAAAAAGTAGATAATTATGTTCCAAAAAGTGATTTGTCTTTGACTATAGGTTTAAATATTTGTGACACAAACACAAGATTAATTTATGTTACGACAAAATTCCAAAAATCATGATCTAATTTCGGTAATTTCTCGAGAAGTGCTTTTGACGGCTTCCTTTAGTGCACAATAAACGTATACGAATTTAATATTTAAAAAATCGCGACGCAAACTGTACCTTCATTAAAAATTGCATTCTGAGTGCCATGACACATTTTTTGTCAGTTAAACGACGGAGTGATGATCGCGTTGTTAAATTTAGCAATGGACTTAGCAATTGTTAAAAGTTAACAACGGTTTAGAATGTTTAACAAAATGTCAGATTTTGACAGGTTGCCTACTAAAATAATTGAATAACACTAACAATGACGTTTTGTTAAACATTCTAAACCGTTGTTAACTTTTAACAATTGCTAAGTCCATTGCTAAATTTAACAACGCGATCATCACTCGGCCGAACGTCAACTTTGGTTTTGATTGTGATTGTTAAGTTAAGAAAAATCATATTTCGTGTTGTTGTGGAATACAGTATTGTGTATCTGGTAGTATCATTGATCATTGCAGACTCGAATGGCCAAGGTTATGTTTTTTAATTTTTGACTTTTTGTGTATGTATATTTTTGTTCTCGAAACTTGGTATGAAAGATCTTTTAGCGTTCTGTAAGTAAGTAAAAGAAATGAAGGCTTTAGAGTAAATAACGGATTGTTCTTTAAAATAAGGGACTGTTAAAAACCCTTATTAGCCTTTAATTTTCGATAAAATCCTATTAACTAAACTTTTTGTTACAGAATTATACAGAAGCACTCTCAGGCGAAAGAAAGCAATGTATAATGTGAAGGACTACGTACTGTACTGTACTTCAATTTTATTTTAACTATATTTTTAGTTTATTGCAAATATCCTTTAAAAAAGTATAAATGTAATGGGGTGCGTAAACTGAATTGTTAATGTATTTTTGCTCCAGTTTTAAAATACTTTTTAATATACGATGTGTGATCTAATTTATTTTTTTTTATTTTAGGTAAGTTCCAGCAACAAATATCAAGTGATTTAAAGGTAAATTTTCTGTTTTATGTTTTAATTAAGTTCTAAGTGGCCTTGCCAACACTGAGTGTTATTAGGTCCCATCATTTTCGTCCGAATTCGCATCCATACTAGGTTAGGTTAGGTTTAAAGTAAGACTTTTTACGCCCTCCACTGCGACCGCTCGGTCTATTGTGGCTCACACCTTTTTATATTCCTCCCAATAGGATCAGACCTTTAATGAATCCGATATCAGATTGGGAGAGAGTTTTTACATCTCCTCTTATTCGTGTCGCTACCGGACACGAGCACAATATGTGTTCTGGTGTCCCTGGTCTCCTGGAGAGTATGACGAGCAAACGATTAGATCCGTCATGCCCTCCTCTCCTGGTCTAGTGACGTAGGTAGCTACCAGGTCCTTGTTACATGAACCAGATGTTCCTTCTGAGGCCGCCCTATGAAAACGGTCCTATCCGCTTTCTGTTTAAAGCCAGGAAACCCTTTTCCTATAAAAGTGGTCTGTGGCCGGTGACTTCAGGGCACCTTTCAAAACAATTCACCCGTACCGTTCGGCGCCCATTGTTTGCTTGTGACCTTGGGTGGTACCTCTCGAAACGGATTTATCCGTTTCGCTCAGCCACCTTTGTCACTTTTTGCCTATGAAAGCGGTTCTGTCCGCTTTCTGTTTGGAGCTAGGGAAGTAATAGACCACTACGGCAGAGCCACGCATTATCGCAGTAAGGCTAGATACTCTGAGGGGTCGCCCTGTATCACAGAGCACCGTTGGAGACACCTGTTTAAGGCACAGGATGTCATTCACTCATCAGTGCGTATCTAACACCTTCAGTTAAGCCTTGTGTTCGTCTTAGCTTCGATTCCGTTCCATACGTGGCAACAAGAGTTGCCGATAACCAACAACTCTAGCGCATGTTCCAAAAGATCCTACTGGGCCCAACCAGGACGACGACGTGCTAACAAAGTGGTAGGTGCATCCATAGTAACCGAAGCCATACACTACTAGTACGACCAAACTTTTATAGCGCATTACGTATTTTCGATTAAGGTTAAATAAAATTTAACTTAATAAATGTAATCAAATCATTATTTAATAACTTTTTATGCAAAATATTATATAATTTTATGTAAACATTTTTAAATTAAAATATCGATCATTAAATATACTCGCAATTTGTGTTTTGTCATATCTCGCAAATTCCTACGTAATGTACATAATTTTTACAACATATTTAACCTTCCGTGATAAGACTATTTGTTTTAAGACAACAAATTATCAGTAAATTGTTTTTACTAAAAAATTATTATTTAATTAGGGATAGTTACACGGGTGGTTCCTCCGATAACGGATTAAACCTTGATGTTTGTTTACACTTGCATGTCGGTTATTTGCCAATCTACATGATCCTCTGTTTTCATAAGATAGATTACACATGCGATATTTTGGAGGCTACCTCTACTGATAATTTGGGTAAAAAAATGCGAAAGATAAAGCGTATCAGTGATTTTCTCATGACACCGTTGCCATTATCTATGAAAGGTAAGGTCGTACATCCGCTTTTAGGCGATTTTTACTGTTAGTTCAAGGTTTCTTAGACTATACTATCTTACATACTAGTAAATAGTTAAAAACATCGCCAGGTTTTTATTGTTTAAAAGTTTTTAACAAGTAAACCAGTGTTCTAAGACAGGGTTACGAATGAGGAATGAACAGGGCCATATTTGTTATGTTTCAGTTATTTAAAAATGTAAAATAGCCATCTCGTGTCTTTCCATTCTTGTAGAAAACTAAAAGTTGCTTTTCTTAAATTAGAGCAACAAGTGGAATATTTTTGTAAAAACTCTTCTCACATTTAGAGAAACAAGTAAAAAACGTGTTGCCAAAGAATTAGCGAGAAAGGTTTAGGCAGTAGTTCTCCAGTTCTCCACTAGTTTTCTACAAGTTGCTTGTGCAAAGTGTGCAGCAACAAATCTTCCACTTTTAGTTGTCAACTTTTTTCGATTTTTTTATAAGATGCGTTTACACCAAAGTTGACAACTAAAAGTTGACAAAAGATCGTTTCTTGAACACTAAAAGTTGTCAACTAAAAGTTGCACTTATTAGAGCAATAAGTGGAAGATTTTTTGTAAAAAACTAAAAGTTGCTCTTTTTAAATTTAGAGAAACAAGTGGAAAACTTGTTGCTAAAGAGTTGGCGTAAAATGTTTAGGTAGTAGTTCTCCAGTTTTCCACTAGTTTTTTACAAGTTGCTTGCGCAAAGTACGCACAACAAATCTTCCACTTTTAGTTGTCAACTTTCTTTGATCTTTACCGACACTCCCCGGAAAACTCAAATTAAGTGGAAGATTTGTCTCTCCACAAGTGGAAAAACAGAAAAAGTTGCTGTATTTTGTAGAAAAACAACAAATTGCCAACTTGTGGAAAACTTAGTTGAAGACTTCGGTGTAAACGCGACGACACTCGGGAAACCAAAATTAAGTGGAAGATTTGTCTCTCAACATGTGGAAGACAGTAGCAAATTGCCTCAACTTGTGGAAAACTTTTGTGGAAGACTTTGGTGTAAACGCAGCTTTAAACTCCCTCAAAGCTTTCCTTCTATTTTCAAATCTTCTTCCCGTCCCCAGGCCTTTCTACTGTCTACTTAACCCTAGGTTCCCCAAGCTTACCCAAAACCTCCAACGGACACTTATATTGGGTATCGATGCATAATCTGTTTCGATATATCTTCAAATCATTTGCTTTTACTGCCTTTCCTCCACATTTATGGGTACCTATTGTGCTTCGGGGGAGAGGGGTGTTTGGAAGTGGTGTGGTGTGAGAAGGTGATAGTAGAATAAAGAAAGGGGCTGGTAAAAGTGATGTGCAGTGAAAGCAAACGTTTTGAAGAATAATAGAAACTATTACGCCCAACACCCATGAAAGTGTCCTTTGGGGCTTTGGGTAAGCGGGGGGGTAAAGTAATAACAAACGGTAAAAAGGGATAGGGGCAAATAGGTATGTATATTGAATGTTTTTAAAACATTTAAAAGGTTCTGTTTTGTATAGGTTTCTTCGAAATATACATTATTTTCCATCATATAGTTTTAAATTTCCACTTTTGTAATTTGAATTTGGCACTTTATTTAGTTGACGACTATGGTAACTAGCGTTGTCCATCACAATAACACTATTTTTGGGCACATTCGAAAGCAGACGATTCTGAAACCAATCTTCAAACAATGTAGCATCCGTGTCTTGATGAATTGGCAATTTTCTTCGCAGATAATAATAGAGCGTCCGGAATAAATCAATTTTCTGATCCTGCATGTAATATCGTAATTCTTTGTCCTTTGTTTGAGGGAGCTTTAGTTTGATATTTGATTGTTAATTCGCTCCAATCTTTTCAGGAGTGTCGTAGGTATCAAACCAAGGGATTATTTGTTTACTGTACAGGGTGTCCCAAACTGGACGCGTTCTTATGAACAACCCTTATTTGAAGGAATAGAAAAATTGACCAAGGTGTCCGGAGCTCAAATTTAATAAGAAAACTACTGGCGCCAACAAAACTTTGCTATCTCTTATCGTTTGGCCACTAGACGGCGTTTCTCGAATTTCGTCGATTTTTTAAATGCCCCATAACTTTCTTATTAATAAAGATAATTAATTTTGATAAAAACTTTCTGAATGCACTTTTTTTCGTAGAATTCATTGCGATAGGCAGATTTTTTTTCAGGGCGTTTAGATTTTCGTGCACCACCCCAAAATCAATTTTTTATATGGACCATCCTATATATTATAAGATTTTGAAAAACCGGTAAAATTTCCTAAATTTTGATGTATCACTTGTTATGTTTATCTTAAAACCATTAGCAGTATTACGATTTAAAAATTAAAATAATGTGCCTACAGAAATCAACATTGCCATGACTAATAAAATAACGAAGAATGCTAACATGTTATGATTAAAACAACAGATCTAAAGTTTTATGATAAGATTACTCATAGTTAATATATTAAATTAATAATTATCTAGAACACAAACACAACAAAACAAACCAACAATATTAAAAAAAAAACATAACTCACCAATCCTAATATAAAATTTTATGGATTTTAATTAACGATAATAAATAAACAAAAAAAAAAATAAAATTATTTAACAAATGTTCAAATTGTCTCCCATTTTGTTGTACCAAATTCACATCTTTTTTAACAGCATTAACTGATTAATAAGTTCTATATTCTGAACTCGGTTAACCAATGCCCTTTCTAATTTTTCCCCGGCTATTAAAATTATTGTTTTTATAAGTAAGGTCTCTAATTCACCCCAAAGCAAAAATTTAAGGAGTCAGGTCCGTTGCCTGGCAGGCCATTGATTTATCCAATTTTTAAAACTGAAATTAAGGTAATCGTTTATGGTCCTTGCACAATGAGCGGGGGGCACCATCATGCTGGAAGAAGACTCTGGGTTCAGATTTATGGAATATTTCCAAAATGGATCAACCTGGTCCCTTAAAATATCCAAATATTGTCTAGAATTCAGCGGTTTATCATAAATGTAGGCTCCAATGAATTGCCCCTCTAAAAATTCCCCACCCACACATTAAGCTAAATCTTCCTTGTTGTCTGTTTTGGACAGTCTCATGGGGATTTTCTTGGGACCAAGTGTAATCATTAAACCGATTAAATATGCCCACACTACTAATCGAAGCCTCGCAGACCAAATACAATTTAAGCAAAATTTGGGTTCTTTTGTATTTTTTTAAAAACTCAAAAAACGAGTTCTTCATCAAAATCCCCAGGGAGAAGATGATGAAATTTGCGGGTTCGATAAGGCTTAAATTTGTTTTTTTAAAAATCTGTGGTTTTTCTTCTGGATATGCTACCGCTTCAAGTTTTCTTGAGAAGTTTACCATTATTTTCAATAAAGTGCCCAATACAGTTAGAGTTTTTACTTCATTTTCGTTTTGGGTTTGTTAAAAGAGCCAAAATTTTGAAGAAGGCAAGTCTAGCAAATACATCCCTGGATGGTTTGCGTTCGGATATCTTTGAAAATACAAGTTTCTTGCCGCCTGAGCATTTTTGTATCTTTCTATGTAACATTCATGCAGTTGAACTTTTAAAATTTTCATCATTTTTAACCTTTTCAAAACCTTTAAAAACCTATTTAATTTCTTTTTTCTACTAAAAATACCAAAATATTTAAAATAAAAAGTACCACTGTCAATTCTCAACTATAAAAAAATCATATACGCCTGCTTTTTTCGTAGCAACTTTAAATATGTGGCTTTAATCATAACATGTTACATCCTATGTCATTTTTTTAGTCATGGAATGTTGATTTCTGTAGGTACATTATTTTAATTTTTTAAATCGTAATACTGCTAATGGTTTTAAGATAAACATAACAAGTGATACATCAAAATTTAGGAAATTTTACCAGATTTTCAAAAATCTTATAAATATAGGGTTTGGGCCATATAAAAAAATTGATTTTGGGGGTGAGAAAATCTATACGCCCCCTAAAAATCTGCCTATCCAATGAATTCTACGAAGAAAAGTGCCTTAAGAAAGTTTTTGTCAAAATTAATTATATTTATTAATAAAAAAATTTGGGGTTTAAAGAATCGCGAAAAATTTTGGAAACCCCGGGCCAAACGATAAGAGATGAAAGTTTTGTTAGCGCCAGTAGTTTTCTCATTAAATTTGAGCCCGGAACCTTTTGGGTTTTTTTTTTTTCCTTTTAAAAAAGGGTTGTTCCCATAAGAACGCGTCCAGTTTGGGGGCCCCGTACATTTTTCCTCCGAATAATCTTTATCATCTTCTTCGATGCTTCTTTTTCGTGTCACACCATTTTTCCTTGGTTTATGGGTTTGGTCACTATATCTTTACTGTCGTTAATGCAACTTTGGTCAAAATACTCGTTTTTCTAAAACTTGCACTCCTCAACCCCCTTTTCTAAAAAAGGGACAGTAAACGTTCTTTTGATGTTTTTGGCATCAAGTGATAAATGTTTTTCTTCGTTCACTATAACTTCCGGAAGCAATATTATCTGAAGTTTCAACAGATCAATTTTTTGAATGCTCAATAACAACAAAAAATATTTAACCCCCAGCTTGAAAACCCAAACGACTGATGAACTAAGATAAAAAAACTCTTTTTTATATTGAACACCGAATTTGCCATTAATCTACATAATATCCAAAAAAAATAGGTACAATAATAAATAAAGGAAATTTTTAGTCCGGACCTCCTGGATACTCAAAGTTTTGGAGTTTTGTTAGTCGTAGCAGGTAAAGTGTATGCAGAGATATTTCGTTAATTTTGACGGCAATAAAATCTAAATTATCTTTAGGGTCAAAAAAGCCCGAAAATTTTAAATTGGGGGTCAAGGGATTTTAAAAATTTTAAATTTACCCCTCCCCCAAATACAAATAAATTTTAAACCTAACTAAAGTTTATGTTTTGTTTTTATCTTTAATAACTTGTTTTTTTTAATCCCCAAATTAAAACCAGGGGTTTATTCCTATACTAAGTTTTATTTGATTTATTTACCTATTTTTGGTGATTAAAGGGGGGGAGGTTATTTCAGGGTCTAATATAAGTAGGAAAAATTAGTGTCATAATTTTTCTATTGTGTTTACGGTTAACACGTTACTATTTTGCCAAAAAACAAGTATTTAAGCAAGTGCTTTTTTCGTGACATTGTGCAAAAAAGTGGCAGCCATGGGGATTCTGATATGGGCCATTTTGTAGTAACCCTTTACAAGAAAGCATTTAAGTTCCGATGCTAAAGAAATAATCGAAAATGTATCCTTTTTTGTATCAAGAGATTTTAGCTCTGGCGATGCTGTAGCAAGACTTGTTTGACAAAAACACCTTGCACAGTCTACGTTAGGGATATAATAAAACCCATAATTTCGGAAAAAAGCGAAGTGACCGGCTCCTTGAAAGGGGATAAAGGTTTGGATCATTAGAAAAAAATTTTTAAAAATGTATGAAGGACAAACAATCCATTTTGGTTTCCCTAAGAAAAGACTCTTAAAAAGACGAAACAAATATTTCTTGTGCGTATCTAGCTTAAGGAACTTTTTAAAATGGGTTTTATTTATGCTCCTATTCTAATATTGTTTTTTTATGTGTCTAGCTTAAATTTTATGAAACTCGTTTTTCATTTTTATTAACTTTCCCAAAAAAAATGTTATTCTTTATTCAATTAGTAAGTTTTATTTAAAATTTATTTAATCTCATTCCGGACCTGTCCCCTTAAAAAGGTCGGCCTTACACAATGGGGCTTAATGCTATGATTTTTTATGGTGGCAAAACCAAGGTTTTTTTTTAATTTTATTTAAAAAACGAGAAATAACGAATTATTGTAGAATGTGATTTTTTAAAATAATTAAATGGCAACTTTGGTCTTTACTCCCCCCCCTTTAATTTAAAATATCAATGGTAGGTTATTTTAAACTTGACCTAGTGGACTCAAAAAAAAAATTAAAAACTATGAATAAAAAAACACGAACTATTGATTAAAGTATAGAGAAAAAAAAAAACCGGGTTCGGATTTCATATAAAAGCGTGACAACGTCGATATCAATTATAATTGCTTATCTTTTTCCCCAATTGTAGTGATTACCGCAGACACTTGAAGCGAAAAAAAAATAGTCCAGGTGATATGGAAGGTTAACTTTTTGTTTTTCGGTTTAAAAAAATTAAAGTGATGGTGATGTCTATTATGGCGCATTCCCCTTTTGTCTTGGTTCCTGGCGATTTAATTAATTGAAGATGGGGGAAATTGAACTGCAAAATTTTTTTAAAAGGGGTTTATTTGTTTGACTCATTCCGGGGGAGGTATAACGCAAAAAATTTGTTAAGTTTGTGGGTCCCGAAAAAAAATTTTAAAAAACAAAAAAATTGATTTAACACTTTTTGCACTTTAAATAAAGGGGGAGTTTTTTTAATGTCAAAAAACATAAAAAAAAGTTTTTATAGCTTGTTAATAATTAAAAAATTCGTTGGGGAAAAACCCCAAATTTCAGGGGGAAAAAAATTTAATCAATTTTTAAATTTAAAAATGTTGGAGAAAGTATTAAGGGGAAATTAGTTAGAAAAAATATACTACCGATAATATATGTACATTAATTCAATGAATTAGCTTTTAAAAAAAATCCCCAAAAATTTTTTTCGGGGTTGTAAATGTTTTGCTAAAATTTTAGGGGTGTTGAGTTGCGCAATATATTTTTTAAATTAAAAATTTTTATTGTATAAAATTGTTTAATGTTAAATAAAATAACACTTTTCTTTTTAATAATTTATTTTCATTCTTCTAACATTTTTTTTTTTGGCCCCAAAAATTTAAAAATTGGTCTTATTTCTATAGAACATTTCTGGTAATTAAAACAATAACTTTAAACAAGATAACTTATTAATATCAACTTAAACTATTTTAAAACAATTTTTTTTAAATTTGCAGTCTTACATTCAGATTCATGCTAAAAAATAATAATAAGAAAAAATTAAGGCTGTGTCCTAAGTACAGTACAAAAGACCCCAAAAAAAATTAAAAAAGTATTTCCTTTTGTCAATAATTGAGGATCATCGTCTTGTTTCTGGAGATCATCTATAATAACGAGATCACCTTTTTTTTTGGACTGGTATTTGACGTTTCGTCCAAAATTTGATTCTGGGTCCTATTATAGGAATAATATAGTTTCTAAATCTTAGGTCGGTTATTTGTAATAAGGCGGACTCATCTATTTCATTTTCAAAAAAAAAACCCAGCTTTTAACTTTTAGAATCGACAAATTTTGAAAAAAAACCAAAAAAAATAATAATAATAATAATAATAATAGTAATAATATTAATATTAATATATTTTTATATAATATTAATAATAAAAAAAAATTTTTTCCTTTGGTTTAACATTTTTTTTTATACAGCAATGTTTAGATTTTTGTTTTCACTTATTTGTTACACCATAAAAAAACACATAGGGTCAAAAAAAAATAATTTTTTCCCCAAAATTTCAAAAAAAAAAATAATTTCTTTTTTCCCCTATAAAATATACAAAAGTAATCCCCTTTTAAATGAAAAAAGTAGAAAAAAATTAATTAAAAAGAGATGAAACATGCAATTTGTTTGGCGTTTCATTGGTTGAAAACAACGGGCCAGATGTTTTCTAATTTGTTTTATTGAAAGTTGTTTTTTCCCCTTTTCCAGAAATATAAAAAAAAAATAACCAGAACAAACAAACAACAATTTTCAAACTATTACCTAGTTTTGGTTAGTTCTCTTAGGTTTTCCTTAAATTTTTTTTTTTTATCATAAATGCGCTGTCGAACAAAAAAAAAAATCTGATATTTTTATTTTTTTAAAAAAATACGGTGGACCCCCCTTCTAGATAATTACCTTATTAAAATATTTTTTTTTTAAATTTTGTATTGTTATTTAATCCATAAATTTTAAAAAAAATTTTTTAACCTTTTTTTTGATCCGACAACGTCGAAAAAATTTACCTTTTACTTAAACTCAAAAATGGTTTTTTTTTACTTTTTTTTTTTTTTTTGGTTTTTTTTTTTAAAACCTACTAAAAAATTGTGTTTTTATCTGTAATTGTCATTTTTTCAAATCGATGTACGCAAAACGACAACGGACCCAAAAATTTTTTTTTCTGCCTACTGCATGTCAAGGGTTCGTTACGGAAAACAAACCTTAAATAATTCGATGAGACTGCTTTTTTAATCGAAATTTCCTTACCTTGAAAACAGGAATTAATTGTTCAAATCCCCATGCCTATAAAAGTCCCCCATTCTGCTTACCTTTTTCCCCACCAGTGATGGTGGGGATGTTTCATATAATATATATTACAATGTTTTAGTTTATCCTAAAATACTTATCGAAAAAAACCCAGCACAAAAAAATAAAAAAAATATCAGGAAAAGGAAATACGTAACAACAAAGACTTGAAAAGCCCTTTTTTTCCTTTGGTCAGCGTGGAAAAAGGACCGGTGAATCCAAAACAACGCAGCGACGCTGTACGAGCGGCCTATGGTGACCAGAAAACACACGTGGTTATTATGAAACCCAAATTTAGTTTTTAGCTGTATCTGGGGCTTTTTTTGAAAAATTTTTGTTTTTAAACCCAAAAAAAAAAATCTCAGTTTAACAGTCTTTGATTGTTAGTATAAAAGTCAGATTTTGGGGGTTAAAAGCCCTCATTACGTATTAGTGAACATTTGATTTTTATGAAATAATATTGATATATTTTATTTTAACATTTAAATTTATTAGATCACAATTTGTGGTAGTCGGGGTAGGTAGTCACAAAATTAAATTTAAAATTTTTTTTAATATTAATTCTATTTGAAATACATTTTAAAACCCAACATTGGAGTAATTAAACCCAAAAAATTTTCTTCAAAAGTTTATGTATGTCTTTTCATAATACGAAATCTTCATTTTAATATCTTTTTGTTAATTGACGTTTTAAAACTTGACATTCAGGGAAGTGTTGAGATAACAACTTCATTTTTTTTGGTGTGGCATAAAAATTAAGTTATCAAAAAACCCTTTTAAAAAAGGTGCATATTACTTGTTAATTGCGGGGAAAATTTTTGTGCGTTGGTGTACGGAATGGATTAAATATTTAACTTAGTTTTTAACGAATAGTTTAGTAAGAAATTTTTATGTTTGTTTTTACGATGTTATTAAAGTCGACCAAGCGTGATAATTTAAAAAATAATTACTTGGGAGTGTATTAGGTTATGATATATGTGGGTGGTCGTTTGAAAAAAAAAACAATGTGGGATCCTTGCAAATGTTTCTTAAAATGTTAAAACAACTGAACCAGGTAAAAATTATTATGCTTTCATTTCTAAGTTTAAAATTATTTTATACTGTAATATACAACCCCATGGGCACCCAAAAAAAAAAATTAAAACAGGCCACTGAATTCCCAAAGTTTTCCTTAGTTTTTTTTTGTAAGGTTATTTTTTTAAAAAAAATAGGTTACCATATTTTAAAATTCGGAGGATATAATGGTCGTTATCGGAAGAGTGCCCCTTTTTTTTAAAAAAATTGTTAAAAAAATATCCGATATTTTAAAAGATAATAGAAATATAATTTTTATTACTGAAAATACTCAAACATAGAGGACCAACCAATACTGTTTCTTTAAAAAATAAATTTAACAATTTAAAAAAATGTTTCCCCCAAACACTTTTTTAACTAAAAAAATCATTAAAATAAACAACTTTTTAAAATAATTTTTTAAAAAAATAAAAAAAAAAGACCTTACATTCATTAAGTGTGTCGAATACGGACCCCTCTTGTAAAATTTTCAGCCCAAAAAAATTTTGGGGTAGTGCTTGGAAGGTTGAACGGATTTTCCCCAATGTTGTCCACACTGTTTTTTTTTAATTAAACCGACCTGACTTGCAATCATCCAGTCTTTTCCGAATGGGCCCAAGGGGAAAACCTCGCGCGTACAATCTTGAAGAACGTTTGCAGATTAACAACACTCTTCATAAATAAGGAACATATCTAAGTATTCAGTTTTTAATTCTTCCATTTTTTGGGTTTAAAATGATTTAAAATTAAAATTAACCTTTCGTCCGGTTAAAACAATACACTGACAAACTGCGTGAAAAAAAGCATAAATAAGAAATAAACTATCTTTTTTTTTCCAGGCCGCACTAGACACATTTTGAAAACATTTATGGCTTTTTATTTTTTGGGGTTTAAAAAAAAAATTTTAAAAGTTTTTTTTTAAAATTTTTAAAAAGTTAAAAAAAACCATCTTAGGGGAACTCCTGTATGTATAAATATATATGTTATATATATATATATATATATATATATATATATATATATATATATATATATATATATATATATATATATATATATATATATATATATATATATATATATATATAAAAAAAAAGTTCAATATTCAGAATTTTCCTACTAAAAAGTTCTAGCCCCCGAAAAGCATTTTTTTGAAAAAAAACACCCACCTAAATTATAGGTTTAAATTAGATATCCTGTATATTTTGTCTTTTTAAAAAAATTTAAATTTTTTTTTTTTTTAGTTTTTTTGGTTTTTTTTGCTACAGAACTCCCCAAAAAAGCTTACCAGGCATGCAGTTAATTTTTTTTTTTTTTTCATTTTTTTTTAATTTTTTGGAAAAAACCCAAATACTTTTTTAATTATAAATTAAAAATATAACCCCCCCCATTTAAATATAAATCCATCATT
>JAHBCN010006648.1:0-47743 GCA_019359885.1 Listronotus oregonensis
AACCATTCGAGACTAAAAATTTTCCCTTTTAAATTGTTTGCCCTTAAATTTTTTTTTTAATTAACCCAAATTTGGAACTTTTTTTCCTTTGAAACCAATTGTAAACAATTGATCTACAGCCAATCCCCGAGGGGAATTTTCTTTTTGTTCTAAATTAAAACCCAACCCTTGTTTACACGTCGTTATCATGGTTGGGCCAGTAGGTTTTTTTTGGAACATGCGCTGAGTTGTTTTATCGGAAATTTTTTTTACGTATGGAACGGGCCCGAAGCTAAGATAAGGCTTAACTCAAGGTGCAGCATACCGGGATAGTGAATCACATCCTGTCCCTTAAACGGGGCTTGTCTCCAAGGTTTCTGGGGTCCCTTTAGAGTATCTAGACTTATGGGAAAGGGGGCTTTCCGTGGTGGACTTTTATTTCCCCAAACAAAAAGGGAAGAACCTTTTTTCAAAAAAAAAAGTGAAAAAGGTGCGCTGACCGAAACGGATTAATCCATTTCGAGGGGTCCCCCAAGGTCCAAGCAGAAAAAATCCCCGACCAAAGGGGAACCTTTTAAAAAGTCCCCCTAAGCCCGGCGCCTGTTTCACGGGAAAAATAACCCACCCCCAACAAACCGGCTTAAAGGGGGATGCCTGAACCACAGAACCGCCTTTATGGGGAAAAAGGTTCCCCCTGGCTTTAAACAAAAAGCGGATAGTATCGTTTTCTAGGGGGCCGGAGATGCCCCAGAAGGAACATTTTCCTTTTTAGGACCTGTAACACCCAGTCACTAGACCGAAGAGGGCATGACGGATCTAATCATCTGTCGTCATACTCTCCAGAAGACAGGGACCAGAACATCAGAACACATCTTGTGCCTCAGATAAGAACTCTCTCCCAATCGGATATCGAATTCATTAGAAGTATGATACTATTGGGAGAAATATAAAAAGGTGTGAGCCACAATAGACCGAGCGGTCGCAGTGGAGGGCGTAAAAAGTCCACTCACTTTAAACCTAACCCAACCTAACCTAAATTAACAACTTCTTTAAACATTTGATTTAGTTTAGCTTTATTCCTCATAATATTATTTATTGGAAATTTTCTAACACCAAACTTTTCAGCTAGCTTTTGCAAACCCAAAGCGTGCGTTTACTTTACGCGATAAAATCAGTTTTTTTTCCTTCAGTGACAAACGATTTTGTTTTGGGGGCATGATTAAACACTTTTCGATTTCGAACATGATAATTTTATTCTTATCGATTTAAGACACAACTAAAAATATGATGTGAAGATAATCCCCCAAGCCACTAATGCTATTTGAATCTGGCTATAAATATTATTGTTGGGTATTTTCACCTTTAAAATTTGCAGAATACAATCATAAATAATAAAATACAAATTAGCCGGAAGAATTTGAATTAAAAAGGTTGATTTACCTGAAATAGGTTATAAAAATTGAGATTTGTCTGGCCGTGGCTATTGTATAAGGGTGTCCAATATCTAAGGGTTTTTATATACGGGTTTTCCTACAAAGCAGATTTTTGTTACCTTGAAAGTGGCCGATATAAAAGGGTGTACGTTAAAACAAGTTTTACTGTATGTTGCTTTATTCTTGACATAATAGGGAAGTTAAATTTAACCACTACATATCATGGATGTTGGGTCTTCAGGTTCTACAGTTTTTCTCTGGGAAGAAAAAATTAATTTGTTTGTTCTCATTTTCTTTTAGGGAACGTTGTTATGTGTCTCGTAAATGTTACTTATGAAAATTGTGTTCTAAGAAATCTTGTTTGGCCCACTAAAAAACACTGGAAAAAAATAGAAATAACCTTTTATGCAACGTATTCCCATTTTAAAGTAAAACACTAATTACAACGTTTCTGCACTTTTGTTAACCGCTTAAAAGAAAAAAAAATATTCTGGTACTAAATTCTTTGACAGCGGTTTATTATTTCCTTAAAAGAAAATATTTCCTATTTATTTTTTTAGGGGAAGGGGAATGAGCCGGGGCCCCCAATTTGGCTGACGCACGTAGTGTGTTTATTACACAAAAGGTTTTAGCGTATTCCTCCCTCCCCCATTATAACTTTGTTATCGTTCCACATAAAGTTATGGGATATGGTATGTAAATTCACATGAGTGTTCTAATTACCTGTGAAAAAATTAAAAAAGTTATATGGATTGTTTTAAATATTCGATTTTGATAATTGCCGATTTTACTACTGACTAACTTATTGATTCATTGATTCATCGAAATTGTGGAGCACTTCTCGATTAAGTAGAAACTTGAATTTTGGTATGTAAGTAGGTTTTAGGACACAAGTAAAAAAAACATTCTGAAACCTGCACATTTTTACTCGCGAACGCCCTGAAATAGGAGCAGTAATATAATATAATAAGGGGGTATTTTGGAAGTTTGCAATCTAATTAAAACTGAGTTTCTAGGGACTATTTGTCTTAGAATTTAAAATGCAATCAATATTAGTGATGGAACGGACTCATGTTTCACCGGACTACCGAACTCCGGACTTCCGGCCGCCCAGCAAACCGGATGCCCGGGGAAAATCCGGGCCCCCCCAACCAGTCTTTTTTTAAAAAATAAAAATTTTAATCGGGGCTACTTACATTTAAAGTCAATAAAAATAATAAAGTACCAAGGAAATATTGTAAATAAGAGTTTTTTTTTTACAAAACAATTGACAAAAGTATTCGGCTAAGTTTTTATCACATTTTGGAACCCTTATTTAAAAAAACTTAAAAAAATTTTAAAAAAAAAATTATAAAAATACCAAAAAATTCGTTAATTTTTAATTTTTAAATTTTAAAACATAAAAATTTTTTTAGAATAGTTTTTTTAGTTTGTTTTAAAAAAATTTATTTTTTACCCCCTACTTGCTTGTGAATACCCATTTACCCCCATTAAAAATTTTAAGGGGTTTCCCCCCAATCCCTTTTTCTATTCGGGGCAAATAAACCAAAAAAAATGAGAAATTTTTTCGGGTTTTTCCCCAAACTAATTGGCTGGGAAATTTCCCCCCGAGATGAAAACAAATATAGAAATGTGGAGCATTATCAACAGTTTTTTTAAAAATCACCCAATTTAAACGATATTTAAGCTCCCCGCAAGTAGGTTTTTTAAAAAAGGTTTTTTTTGAAAGGGAAAATTTAGAAAAAAAAAGTTCTAGTTTAAACCGCAAAAAAGGAAAAACTTTTTATTTTTTTATCTTTTAATTTAAAAAAATTTTTTTTTTATTTTTAAACGTGTTTTTCCTTTTTGTAAGAGAATTGAGGTTACCTGTAATCAGTTCATAAATGTTTTTTTCTACCCAAGATTTATTTTTCCCCTCTTTTATTTTTTCAATGACTTATTAAATTATATTTCCTTTTTAACATTAAAAAAATTTCCACCGGGAGGGATTTTTCAAAAAAATGGCCCGGGCCCGGGAAGTCGGGAAGTGGCCGGACTTGCCGGATTCGGTACTTGAACCGGACGTCCGTTCCATTACTATATGTTATTTCATATGTTATTTATTCCATTCATTGAACTCTGAAAAATAAATGAGATCATACCAAACACACTTATAAGGGCCAAGTTTCTATCCAAAAATCTTGATGTCTTGAAACATTAAGATTTAACTTCGTAAGTTTTTTACCAATCTGTCGGTATTAATAAAAAACTGTCTGTATTAACGAACAAAGAACATTAATTAAAAAAATGTTATTAAAGATCCCTTGTGAATGTAATAAATTTGATACAGGTGAAACTTCCAGACCATTAAGCATGAAAGATGATAAAACATACATAAAAAACACAGAATTTCACAAATCAAAAATCTTTCAACACGTATTTGTTAATAACCACAGAATAAAACTAAAATGCTTCTAGTATTTTAGCAAAGGAAACTTGTTTAAAAAAACTTGAAAAATAAGAAAGTGCATATCTGTTAATTTAAATAATACATGGTTCATGGTTACCTACCCCTTTGCAATAATTTTGTTCTAAAAAATTAAACACCCCTTTTTTTCTTTTTTTGGGTTTTTAAATATGTTTCCAAAAAAAACTTTTAAAAGTTCTTGGAATTTTCAAATTTGTTCCAAATTTTCTTTGATTAATTCATTTTTTTTTTATTTATACCTCACCACACAAGCAGGGAATTTGAGATACAGTCATTATTTGAAACATTTTTTTTCTGGTCTTGTCTTAGTAAGAATGCTTCTTAGAGTAGATTGTGATTTAAATGCCGTTTTAATTTTATACTTATTCGCGATTCTGCGGATCTTTTCCGAAGTTCCTTTAATATATGGAATTGTCATAAATATTTGGTCCTGTGGAGTTTCGTTTAAGTTAGAGTATTTTGTCTTATTTTGATATTTTTCGATTGGTTCCTTTACCAGTTTTTCACTGTATGCGTTCTGCTTAAGATCCCTAGTTATGTTACCTATTTCCTCTTGCAGCGATTCCTTATTGTTACATAAAGTCACTGCCGATTGTATAGAGTACGTATGACCCCCTGTTTTGTTTCGTTAGAGTGATTAGAATTCTGGTGTAAGTATTGTTCAGGTTGGGTAGGTTTTCTGTATACTGAGGTTTGTATATGTCCATTATTTTGCCTGACTAGAACGTCGAGAAAAGGTAGGGCCGAATTTTGCTCCTTCTCCATTGTGAATTTGATACAAGGTCGAAGGCAATTTAGATGTTTTAAGAAACCTTTAAGTTCTTCGTTATTACCTGTCCATACAATGAAAGTATCGTCAACATATCTAGCCAAACTTTTGGTTTGATTAGTGCTGTTCTAATTGCGTGTTCCTCAAACCATTCCATATAAATATTTGCTACCACTGGGAGAGCGGTGAACCCATGGGAAGTCCGTCATCCTGCGCATAGTATTCATCGTTTACCTAAAAGTAAGAACTACGGAGGCAAAGCTCCAACAGATCCATCACTCCATCTAGCGACAGGGTGGTGCGCTCTACTAGCGTTTGATCTTCTTTAAGCTTGGCTCGGATAATGTTTAACGATTCTTCCACTGGTACATTTGTATAAAGACTTTCCACATCAAAGTAACAAAAGTATCGTCTGGTCCTATTTCTACATTTTTGAGAATGTCAACAAAATGACTAGAGTTCTTATAATAAGTTCTAAAAGGTCGGTCAAGCTTCGGTGAACAAGGGATAGTATATAAGTCGTAGCTCATAAGAATAGTTTTTAGTTATCACTTGAAAACGGTTGGAGATATTTCACTAATCGAAACGTTGTGTAACAAATAACAAATAAAGACAATGGAAGTCCAAGATTTTAGTATTATTGAAACCATAACATTGTCTAACACTTTTAAGCAAAGATATTTAAGAAATTGAAAACAAAAGTTTTTTTAAACAAATCCAAAAATATTTTTGAGGCACTTTGAGATTTTGAGAGAGTAATATAGGTATTAAAAAAAATAGTCCCAAAAACCTAGATTAATTTGGTGATATTTTAGGGTTACAGAGACGCGATTGGCTCTCGCAAGACTTGACCCAAAGCGCCCATGTGGTTTTTAAAATAATTTTGGAATAAATAATTAATTATTTATTTTACTTTATTTTTCTTTATCATATAATTTTTTATATTTTTACCTATTCGTTAAGAAGACTGATATTTTTAATTCCACTCCGAAATTACTACTAAGAACCCGCATGGGCGCTGTAGGCCACGTGGTCTTGCGAGAGCCAATCGCGTCGCACTAGCCTTAAGCGAGAGGTACAGCCGATATACACTCTCTCTCTCTCACCTTAAGCTTTGCATCGTGCCATTCACACGCACCTATATGATATTTTCTCGATCATCTGGCAGGTGAAAAATTCCACCAAAGATCTGGTTTTTTGGGATTATTTGTTCTTAGGTATCCATATTACTCTCCCAAAATCTCAAAGTGCCTCAAAAATATTTTTTGGGTTTATTTAAAAAACCATTTTACAAGAGTCTGATTAACATTTAGAGCCGACTAATTGATCTAGCTGTTTTATTTTTCAATTCCTTAAATATCTAACTTAAAGATATAAAAAAAAATTTAATGCCCTTGAAACATTTTTTTAATAAAGAAATATTTCTTAAAAAAAGAGCTGGTAGGGGGCCTTTCAGCCAAACCTCGACTTTGTTATTTAGGGTCCTTTAAGAACAAGTGCCTCAAGAACCTACCCAAAATTGTTCACCAGCTCTCCTACTAAAACGTATTGCAGAAATTAGCTAGTTTAAAATAAAACAATTTTTATAAGAAATATGTTTAATGTACAAAAATATAAACTATAACTATTCTTTTCTACAAACAAAACCTAATGTCTAATACATATTTAACAAAATTAGTCTTAAGTACTATTTACAATGACTAGCAATTTTAAAAAAGGCCCTGTGGGGCCAAATAATTTTCAATTTCTAAAGTAGTAATACTTTATTTAGAATTTATTATATCCAAAGAAGACAGAGCAAAAATACATAATTTTAAAATATTTACAATATAGATCTTACAGTTTAAGTTTAAAAATAAATTTGGAAAAACATAACAATGTGAAAGGTTAAGACGGCCAACAGTGTTGCCAGACTACTCTAATCAGCTTAAAATTGAGAAAAAAAAACATTTTAAATATCGAAATCACACATGAATACATAAGACAAAAGAAATTCATGTATTTTTTTCTTTTGCATTATATATTATTTATTTAAGTTTTTTATTCTTAGATTCAATATTTACATTAAAAATAATATGGACAAACATCAACTTTTTCTAGACCAAAAATGTGTCTAAATTAACAAAAAATAAACACATGTCCTTATAGACATAATTTAAAAACTAATTGGTCTTTTTGTAAAGTAGTCTAGGAAAGAGAAAAAGCCTTCGGGCCTATTCAAATCACCTATTTTGAAACAAAAGTCTAATATCTCTAAAGGTTAAGATAAAATTATAAATTAAAATGAGTCGATAAAAATTGAGAACCTTATAAATATTACAAACTAATTATTACATTTTCAACCACAAATGAACTGAACAATTTATTATAGTATTCTACAAATGACTGTCACTGGTGGTTTCGCTTACGTTTTCTTCTTCTTTATTGTTGTTATTATTGTTGTTATTATTGTTGTTGTTATTGTTTTTCTTTTTTTGTGGAACTAAGAGGACGGAAAACAGATTTCTAAATGGTGCTTCGACTGCTAAATACAACAGGAATGCCATTCCAAAAGATAGTACTATGTCTGATATGGCATAGCTTATCTAAAAAATAAACATAAAGAAATAAATTTAAAAAATAGTTCTTGCTTTGCTCTACCAAAAGATAAAAAGATAACTGATTGCATTGTAGGTAATAATACGAAAACAAGAAAATTGCAACTTCAAATTTAACAATTTTTTTTATGTTGGTTTATTAATAATCTTTCTTAAGCATTATATCATTATGTATTATTAAAATTACAATCTAGATTTGGTTGCAGAGCTTGATTCTGGACGAAATGGCGAACGCCAAAATTATTAGGTATACATATACAGGGTGTCCCAGAATATGTGGGCAATTTTTAGGAATGTAATGGAAAACCTAAAAATATTATGACAAGTTCCCATAAACTTTTTTTCTACGACCCTCCCCTACGGAGGTACAGATACATAACAGACGCCCCGTTTTGTTTTAAACAACACTGGGCGTAAATTATTATTTTTTTAATATGATGGTTACTAGATATGTTTTCTTAAAATAAACTTATTAAATCATATTTCGCCTATTTAGTTTGCCAGTGACGGACTAGCTCTTACACAATAATAGCGATTTTTTTAATACCCTGTATGATAAAGGCTCAACAATATTATTTTTAAGTAGCTTTAACCTTAAACTAAAAAAAGATATTTTTGATTAACATCGATAAAATCAACTGTTTACAAGAAATAAAATATTATGGTTGGTAATTTTTATTACATTATACAGGGTGTTTTCTAATTGAACGTCAATATTTAAGGAGGCAATTTTTGGGTCCTTTAAAAAAACTAAATATAAACGTATGACCTGAACGTCTTAACTTTTGAGATACAGGGTGCTAAAATTTTAAAAAATAAATGATTTATTCTTGAAAATTTTACCACCCAGTATCACAAAAGTTTAGACGTTTAGGACTTACGTTCATATAAAGTTTTCTTCTTAAAATGGACCCAAAAATTGCCTCCTTAAATACTGACGTTCAATTGGAAAACACCCCGTATAAAGTAAAAAAAAAAATACCAACCATAATATTTTATTTCTCGTAAACAGTTGATTTTATCGATGTCAATTAAGAATACCTTTTTTTTAGTTTAAGGTTAAAGCTACTTAAAAATAATATTGAAGGGCCTTTATCATACAGGGTGTTAGAAAAATTGCTATTATTGTGTCAAAGCTAGTCCGTCCATGGTAAACTAAATAAGCCAAATATGATTTACTGGGTTTATTTTAAGAACACTTATCTAGTGATCATATTAAAAAAATATTAATTTACGCCCAGTATTTTAAAAGTTATTAAAAAAAAAACGATTTTCAAGGGCGTCCGCTATGTACCTGTTTCTCCGTAGGGAAGGGTCGTAAGAAAAAAGTTTATAGGAACTTGTCATAATATTTTTAGGTTTTCTATTAAATTCCGAGAGATTACCCACATATTCTGGGACACCCTGTTCATATATTTGAGCAACTAAGAATCTAAGTTCTTCCCAGACTTTTGGCAAAAATGTTTTGTAATGATCGCAAAATTACCCTACAATATTTTGATTTACACCACTAAAGTCTACCAAGAACAAAACAGTGTAAAGTTTTTAAAAAACAACTTTTTATTTTGTATCTCTTAAGAGTGCATTTACGCTACACCTTAAGGTTCTCGCCCACTAGAGCGACGCGGCGCGACACGACGCGACATTGTCGCTTGCTTGCTCCTCGACTTGCCTGAGCTGTCGCGTCGCCCCGCGTCGCATCGCCTAGATGGGCGGGCTTCAGTTTATTTACATGTAAAGTATCCCTGATGCATTTAATCGCGTCGCACCGCGTCGCGCTAATGGGCGAGAACCTTTAGGGGTCGGGCGAAACGACACGAGGACGGTAAGCGGAGACTAACAAACACCCACTATCACAATTTTCGTATAGCCGCATTAAAAATATTATATTTTATTTAGGTTCTTCCAAATTAGGTGTATTGACGCGATGTTGTTTCCGATTGCAAGCCTACAGGAGATAACGTTTTTCGGTAACTATTTTTCACTTAAATGGCATAAATTATACACGATTTTAAAGGTAAGGAAATAATCTACCGGGTGACAACGAAATCACTACCCAGCCCTTTATTTTCTTGAATGAAAACATATGGCTTTCAAATTTTAAGATGATATATTATATTATAGGATGCTGATTTGTGATATTATAACATGTGTTTATCGCTTCCGGTTTAACCGGAAACGACATTAATTTTGATTATTTTAATGGAACACCCTGTATATTTTTTAGAATTTGGATTCTACGGATCATTTCTGATATAAAATCTATATTATATCCTATACCTATCTCTGCTCGTTTTTGAGAAAATGGCGATTAAATGTGTCTAAACTACCGCACACTATCCACTTTTATGGGAAAACAAATGGATGTTTTAAAAATGTATTATGTTTAATTTAATTCTTCCTGAGGACTCTATCTGTGGAGGTCATAATAAAACTACTTCCGGCTTCACCGGAAGTATTGCCAAAATTAACTTTTCTATTAATATTACTTCAAAAATGTTAATGCAACACCCTGTATATTTTTTAAAATTTGGACTTTACAAGTCATTCTTGATATAAAATCTCTATTATATCCTATATCTATCTTTGTTAGTTTTTGAGAAAAGGGCGATTGAAATGTTCAAACGACCGCACATTATGCAATTATAAGGGCAAACAATTTTCTCAAAAACTAATAAAGATAGGTATATGGTATAATATAGATTTTATATTAGGAATAAGCCGTAGAATCAAAATTCCAAAAAATATACAGGGTGTTGCATTTAAATTTTTGAAATAACATTATTAGAAAAGTCAATTTTCACAGGACTTCCGGTAAAGCCGGAAGTAGTTTTATTATGACCCCCCAGATAGGGTCTTTAGGAAGAATTAAATTAAACATATAAAATTTTTATAACATTTATTTGTTTTCCCATAAAACTGCATAATGTGCGGTTGTTTGGACATCTTCAATCGCTCTTTTCTCAAAAACAAGCAGAGATAGATATAGGATATAATATAGATTTTATATCAGAAATGATCCGTAGAATCCAAATTTCGAAAAATATACAGGGTGTTCCATTGAAAAAACCAAAGTTGATATTGTTTCCGGTTAAACCGGAAGTGATAGCCACATGCTATACTATCTAAAATCGGCATCTTATGATATAATATGTCATCCTAAAATTTGAAAGCCATACGTTTTCATTCAAGAAAATAAAGGGCTGGGTAGTGATTTCGTTGTCACCCGGTATACCTCTGCTGTAATCGATTTTTGAAATATGAGTCAAGTTTAGAAAAAATAGTATCTAAACATAACCGATTTTAGGGTGACTTTCACTTAAGGAAATATTAAAAACTAAATCCAAATTTAATAAACTATTAGAGCAGAAGCCTAGATTTAGGTGTTGGCTTTCATATAGTTTTTGAAAATTATCGATAACTTATACCGTTTTGAGAAAAACATTATGCCCCGAAGCCCAAATTGGATCCAATTTTCGCGGCGCGAAGGGTCTCTTAATATTGGGCGCATGCGCATTCAGGGATCTGCAGATTTGCAGCGCTTTTATGCAGCGGTAAAGTATATATTTTTATTGCTTGATCGGTGCATGATTTTTTAACTAACCTAATTTTGTGACTTATATGTCAAAGAAAGTGACATAAACTATAGAAAATAGTTGTTTTTAATAGGAATAAAGAAATATAATAATAGCGTTTAGGTTCAATTCATTTTCTTGACTATTAAATTGTATCATTAAATAATTCATTGTTAATTTAAAATTTATTTTTATGAGTAAACGTCAACGTCAACCAAAATGAATTTTCGAAAATGTCTATTAGCAAACCCAAGCGTAAAAGCGCCACAACACTGGATCGTTGAAAATTTCAGTAATTGTCCCGAACCTCTTCTCCAAATTCAACCAAATTTGGTATACTGGGGTTTCTTGGGGCGCTGATCACGAATCTAAATCTTTTTCGGCAACGTTTAGTTTTCGAGATATTCATCATCCAAGTTAAAAATCAAACTAACCTCATTCTCCTCTCCTCACTATATTCCCTCTTCTTTCTGCACACAATTTATGATTTATACATTAAATTGGCACACAATATTTATAAACAACTTTTAAACACCATTTTTTATGTTTGTTTTATATCTTTTTTCCATTAAATTGCAAAGCTTTACTTTTAAACGGGGCGGCGATGTTTGCTGAATAATTCCAATAGATGGTTGCGGCGTGAAGGTTGCAATTAAAGGTAAAAAGGTATAAATTAAGAATAAAAAAATATTTTTTAAAGGTGTTTATAAAATATTGTGTGCCAATTTAGTGTAAAAATTAAGAATTATGTGCAAAAAGAAGAAGGAATAGTGTAAACGAGGTTAGTTTAATTTTCAACTTTGATGACAAATGCCTCCAAAACGAAACGTTGCCAAAATTTGTTTTTCTGATTCGTGATCAGTGCCCCAAAAACCTCGTAAACCCAATTTGGTCAAAATCGGAGTGAAGACAACTTTTGATAATTACCAAAATTTCCTGAACGCTCCCATGGATTTTGCCCATGATTTTGACAGAACCATGCAAAATTAAGCTTGACTCGCACGGCATGAGGTGTCGCGTAAGCTTAATGGTAACCTTAAGGTCAAACACACGGTACGTTAGTAATTAGACTTTAAGCCTTTGTGGACAGTACCAAGATAAAAAAGGTAAGACGTCAAAAATGTTTCCCAGTTCTTTATACCCCTTAAAATTAATATTTAACCACAAATCATGACCGCAAAATCTTTTTACAACTGCTATTTTTCTCTCACGCATCACACATGGTTTTTGTAACTTACAATATCAAAATATGATGTCACATCAGCACCACCTTTCTTAGCGACAGCTCTCATTTGAACTTGAAAGTGTATCAGATACGCTCCATATACCAATTTGCTTAATGGAATCCATGGTCTCCATGATAAGAATGAGTAGACCCATTTTACGTGTCCATAGCTTGCAACGTAGAGTACTCCAATACTACCTGTAAAAAAAATAAAACTGAATATTTTGTCAAAGTTTTTGATTTTAGTATTAAAAAAAGTTTTTTTAGGCGACTTAATTTTTGATTGAGCATTTTTTGTCATAAAAGTTTGTATTTATGATCCAGAAGAAAGATATGATATCATTTATGTTTTTTTTTTAATGGAACATCCTGTATACATTTCTAAATTTTGATTATGCACGTACAAAAACCTATAATAATGTTATTAATTACGGGTATTTCTTTTATCTTACCTATAGACCATACTGTCCTGTGCATTGCAGAGTAAGCAGCAGCCCCTAAGGTATCGTATTCATAATATGGATCATAAAAAATAGCTCCGGTGACTATGGACACAATCATCAGTGTTACCGAAACAAGAAAGATGGAGTATGAGGTTATCTAAAATAAATCAGATGTTTTGATCATATACAAACAATATGCCTCTTGCACAAATTTTTTTAATGGCTAAAAATAAACTCTTATACCTAAATAACTCTTTTACCAAATATTTCTTTATACCAAATTATATAACCGAGTTACAAGCAATTAAAATTCAAACGTAAAACTTTTCCGCGAAAACGATATTCAGGTCACAACCCTCTAACCACACATATTTACAATGCCTGATTAACAGAGGCTACCGGGACTACGTTCCAATATTACATCTCACTTTTGACTTTAAATTTCAGTGGATAAGTGCCATTTTCATTTGTTTATTTAAACATTAGAATTTTATAATCTATTTATTTTTGATTAATGATACAACAAAAAATGTATTGCGTTCGTTTAAAAACCCTGTAATCAAAATTATTTACCAGATGTTCTTTTTACACAATAATGAATAGTTTTAAGAGCTTTATTCAACCTGTTTTTTGTGAAATGTGGTATTTTTTTATGGTAATTGCGATGGATTTTGACGGTATAATTACCCTTTACATTTATTATGTTACATATAAAAAAACGCGTTGTTTTTGCTCTGAATAAAATAAATGAACAATGCACAAAAAAACTAATATTGCAGTTCGGCAAAACTTGTGTCGTCACACTGCGTTTTGGTCTGACGACAAATTTAAAGCTCCCGATGCAAACAATTTTTTTTCTGAGAAAAGACATTCTCAGAAATCTCCGTTTAGGAGATGGTTCTTTAATAGCAAAGAAAGATTTGACGTGTCTTAGAGCAAAATAAATTTTATGCCTGGACCCACTGGAAAACTAAAAAAAAATTAAAAAGTATTTGGCTTAATCATGTTTAAGTTGGTATACTTTTTAATCTATTAATTTTTTCGTATTAAATTTTATATACTTATAAAAATATCTTATGTGTCACAATGTATACCTTTAAACCAGTGGCTCGCACTGGTGGTCCACGATCAAGGATGGAGGGTGGTCCGTAAGAACTCATAAAGTGATCCGCAACAAAAGAAACTTAGAAATAATAGAAATTAGGAAATTACAACATGTTAAATTCGTCATGGATTTCAAAATGCAAAATCGTATTGGAAATAGCCTTCTGTAATAACAACCTATTGCATCATCGCCTATCTTTAGCTTTCAAAACTTTGTCCAGAGCCTTAGAAAAGCTATGAAATTCGCCATAAAACTGGTAAACACAATGAACAATCAGTAGTGCTCTTAATAGGCGCCTCTTCAAAAAGCTATGTGCTGACATGGACTCTGACCACGAGTCGTTGTTATTTCATAGGGAACTTCGTTGGCTTTGTAAAGACAAACAAATTTGTAATTCAATATCTGAGTTGCAAGCATAGGCGTGCGCAGGGTAAAGCTGGTGTGGGTGCCGAGATAATAATAATAATAAGGTCCTTGCTACCAACATGCTAGCAGTTCCTGTATTGATTTACTCTTTTGGAGTGGTTAAGTGGACGCGAGAGGAACTGCGCGAGCTAGACATCTGCACACAAAAATGATGCATCTTCACCGTAGCATCCATCCGCGCTCATCAACATCGTATTTATTTCCCACGCCACCAGGGAGGTCGCGGCCTTTTAAGCTTAGAGAATATCCACGATCGGCTGGTTTTAAGTTTTGCTTGTCAAGTTGCCAATAGTACTGATCCACTGATGCAACTAGTAAGAGAACACGAAATAGCTAATGTTGGAGCGTTTCTATTTAAGGCAGCGGAGTGTAAACATAGAAAGACTCAATCTTTCTAGAAACCTCACGTTTGGGTTTTTAAAATCTGCCGAGCTCAAGTCTGAGACTAAAGGTTTCCTACTAGCATGCCAGGATGGGGTGATAAACACATTGGTATACCGAAGTCAGTTTTCTAACATTCCTGATACTGCTTGTCGAGCCTGCCGACAGCAACCCGAAACACTTATGCACTTATTGTCAGCTTGTCCAGTGCATGCTGTTAGTGGTTACATCCACCGACATAACGATGCGCTTCGGGTACTTTATTATCACCTTAGACATTATTACGGCATCGATGAAACAGAAATTCTGCCATTTGCTCCCGGCGATATCGAGGCAGTAGTGGAGAATGACAACTGTCGCATATATTGGAACTATGCATTCCCAACTACGCATCAAGGTAGCGCCAATAAACCTGATATCGTTCTCCTTGATAAAAGGAATAATTCCATGTATGTGATTGAGTTCTCCGCCCCAGCGGAAACTAACCTTGATATAAAGGAACGGAAGAAACAAGCCAAATATCAGGATCTTCTTGGCGAACTTCGAAGGCTCTATCCGGAGTATAACGTGCGATTGGTTGTCCTGATTGTCGGCGTTTTGGGAGGCATGAAGGAGAATGTGTTGGGGGAGCTAAAGTGTATTCCCGCATGTCAACATTCACCCAAACAACTGGTGATGAAAATGCAAAAATCTGTTGTCCTTGGGTCCCTTCGTTTACTGAGGCAAATGAATTTGGCCGAGGATCACTGACCGAGCGGACGCGAGGAGTGGTCTTCGATACGGATGGCCTTCCGCATGACGCCCCGGAGCCATGGGATGCGTCATGTCGGATCTTTGTAAATAATAATAATAATAATAAAGTTAATAAAATTGGATACGATACATTTCATACATTTGAATCTAAGGATTGTAATTTTTAAATCGAATCTTATCATATAATTTTAATATTTTAAATACAGTAATCTTTTTCAGACTAGTGGACTGTCTTGTAAAAGATATTTCACATTTAAACATATTAAATTTGCATCCACAGGGTTCTGAAAATGTAAAATGTAATTGAAAATGTAAATACTTTTGAATAAAGAAGTAGATAAAAAGAATAACCATGGATAATGGAAGATAAGATAAAAAGTTGTAAAAGGCATCCACAATGACCTGCAGAACCTAAGCAGGCCATTTAATATTTTGGGGCAAATATGCAATTCCATATTTCAATGTGTAGAGAATGGCTTTGAGGTATCTAGATTTAATTTCAACTAAATATTTAAGTAAGCAGATATTTTTAAATCTGTTGTTAATAAAAAGGAAACAGACTCAGACACTTCAATACAAACGACGTTATGCCTGTAGCTATGAACATCAGCCCAAAGGAACTACATGTTAAAATCGGGCTTTAAAAACAAATTTGTTAGGTGGTGTGGTGGTGGTAAGTACTGCCGTATTATATTTGTTTGGACTCTTTTTCACTAATACTAATATAAATATTTAAAATATAGTTTTAGATGCTTATTTTAATGGTTCTTGGTTACGAACAGAAAGAATGTTACAAGTGGCCAATTTAGCATTTGCTTCGGTAGACCGTACCTAACAAAAGGTTAGGAGCCACGGTTTGAAACCAAGAAAAGACGATCGTATTCTTGGCTTTAAAATCATAAAATTATTACTAAGAAAACATGTCTTCGATGAAAAACTAAATTTATTTTTAAATATTACCCTGTAATTATTAATATGTTTTCGATGCAGATAATTTGTCTATTATTTTATTATTGTATAGGTATGGATAATACAACTACTGAAAATTAGTCATTTTTACGACGTCGTAAAGTAACTTTACGTTGTAAGTAGTTATTGTGTACTGTGTATCAAATTTAATAATTGGTAAATAATCTACGGGAACAATAATAATTAATTACTGCTTAAAAACAAACATATGATCTTCTGGAAAAGATAGTTTTTTTATTAATTGATAACTAAATACAGTAAAGTTCCGCTAATCCGAACTCTAATAATTCGGATTCTGCTGTAATCCAGACAAGTATTCTTATTCACAAGCAGTAAACATATTTCGGTGGTCAAATGTTCATTAATTTTCGCAGTCATATAAAACCTGTTTTTATTTTAATTTTAAACAATAATAATCTTGAAAGGTTATATAGCATTGTATGTAGGTACTCATAACTCATAACACAGCTTGTAAATGTCTCATACTAAATCTCACTGCCCTTGACTGTATTTATAAAAAAAATTAAGAAAACCCCAGTGCCATTCAGCGTTGTTGTATATGATTTTTATGCGTTTAAACATATAATCTGCATATTACTTTTTTAAAATAAAAAAAACGCAGTGGAAGGCTTTGCAGGCACTAGCAGACGCTGTTCTTTTGGGTTTATTCACAAAGTATAGATATACAAGGAGTCCGAACGTTATGTTAAAAGAATGGCTACAATTTCAGGGGCAGAACTTTGGTCGGCAAAGCGCGCTACTTTTTCAGACGTACTCATTTAAAGTGTTGTGCGGTGAGTATTATCTCTGTTTTTTTGGACCTTAATAAATACAATTATTTATTAAATAAAATTATCTGATTGATAAGCAAAATGTAAATAATATATAATTATACTTTTTTTTCAATAGAAACAAAATATTTTACTTTAATAATAATAGATACTAACAAATATATTTGAAAATAAACGCAATTATACGACTAAGTAAACAATCGTTATCAAATTTAATTATTTTTTAATGAAAAACTTACAATTACATTTTTAAGTAGTTACGATTACAAATTTAATGTGAAAAAAATGTACTTTTAATTATTTACAAATCTTTTTGGGGTTACTTACTTTCGGTGCTTTAAATAATGTTTTTTTTTTCACTGCCTTTTCGACCACTTATGCACCCAGAAATTGCAAAGCATAGTCCCATTTTTAAATTAATTACTTAATTCGGAAACAATTAACAGTTATTTTTATTTTATAAGATTATTTTTTTTAGATGAATCAACCAAGTCAGTATGAAAATTTTTAAGAAGTAATAATAATAATAATAGTAATCTGGGTCCCGTTTTATATATGTTATAGTCAATCCTCGAAGCTCCGGCGTTCCTAGGTTTGACTAGTCAATCCTCAGGTCTGTCTTGAAGTCTTAGTCAAAGCCCAAACAAATGACATTTTTCGGCCTCTGACTAAAGAATTTTCGTCAAACCTAGGAGAGACTAATTTGGTCATGCAAACGTCAAAACTCAATTTCATAAAATCGGGGTTTGACCAGTCAAACTTCAATTAGGTATTAGAAAGTCTGAGTTGTAATAAAACGTTTTTTTTATTTTAATGTTTATTGTTGTTATATTGTCATAGTTAAAATAAAAAAATTAGTCTTTATTCAGACATGGTCAGGCATTATGACATTTAGAATTGCACAATACGTCAGATCCCTTACATTTACAACTAACCACAACTAACCGCAAGTATAAACTTATTTAAACGTGTTACAAATACAGTCGACGTTTGACCAAGTCTGCCAGTCGCTTCTAGAATCGGCTAGGTAAAGCCCGAAACAGATTATTTTACTTTCGACGTTTGACTAAAAAGTTGCGTTGCGTTGCTCTAGGTTTGACTAAAAATACCTTAGTCAACGGCCGAAATTGGAATTTATTTCGGGGTTAGCCCGAAGGCTTTGGTCAAACCTAGGATAAACCAGTCATTCCGCGAAGAGACTGTATATCGACCTTTGACTATGACATATACACAAATTTCGTTGAAAAAACCATACCGTTCGGACTCCTGTATATCTATACTTCGTGGGCTTATTTAAAAGTGACCAAATTCTTACTTAATAAAATCTAATTCTTAGGCTCGCGATTAAAATGGCATTAGGCAAAGCTGTATTGACGTCAAAGATTTCGTCATTATTTTATTCCACGATATCTAAATCAGTAATATTACTTTAAATGTGTCTTACTTATGAGTAACAGAAATTATATTCATATCTAAACTTTTATTTCAGAATCTAAATCAAACCTATACTTTATGAACATGCAATTAATATAATTTATTCATATTCAATGCTATTGAAGTTTACTTAATCTAATATATTTTTTAATAATGTAGAAAAAAATTTTACAACGGGTATATTGTGGCGAATACTTTAAACGGTTGCGCTGTAAGTACCCAAAGCTGTAAATAAATCTGTACAGTTTTCATTTGTGGCACAATTCTTAGGTCTTCGCGGATCCTTTCAAACGAGAAAAAGTTTATCACGATTTCGACGTGGGAACCCGCTGAAAATGGCCCCACAAAGTACCTAAAAGGAGTTTCCCGCGAATATCTGCCAAAATATAACTAGGGAATTTTTGTTCAGACAAAAAATGAAGATCACCTCGAAATCTACAAAAATGGTCGTTACCATTTTTTTCGCAACATCAATATTTTTCGCAAAAGCGGCTGTCGAAAAATCCATAACATTACACACTGGATAGATAGCCGGAAACGGCTAAAAAATGCAGATGGGCAAAACAATTTTTTATCAAAACGCAAGAAAGATGGTGAAGGAAATTTTCTGGGATAATTAAACACTTGTTAAGGTCTTATTATAAAAAAAGAAATGTTAATACTTTCAAAATATTTTGAAAAAAAAACTTTGACCACTTTTTTTAATATTCTAGAAAACTTAGGATGGACCCAAACTCATATGTACGGGTTTTCCCATTCCGATGAACTTTGAATGATTAAAAAATGTACATTATTGCCCGAGTAATGGAACAATTCGACCGCCCGTTTATAACTTATAAGATAAGTGAATCCATGAAGATAGCGGCATTCTAGAGGTAGAGCGGCAGCTAAAATGAGGGGACTTTTGGGTCACGTTATCTCAAAAACTATTGATTTTTTTTTTTTAATCTAATTCATTATACTTTAAACTATTTTTAATTTTAATCTTAAAACCTAATTTTTATATATTATCTCATATTTTTGCTAGTATGCGAGTAAACAAGGGACCTTAAGAAAAAAGAGCGTTTTCTTGTCTTGTCTCGAGCTTTGAACTAAAAAAAATCAGTCTCTTAGCTGAATGGAACGACACGAGGCGAGAGGCGAGAATCTCTTGTGTCAGCGACATCAATGAGCATACGACCCTCTAACAGACATGTGGTATTCTGCATATTGTCATCAGTTCCTTTTATGTATAAGTATTAATCAATTGATTAAACACCTCCCTTAAAGCTATAAGTTTCTAAAATAAGGTGTCTTTTTTTTAATTCATGGTGAGGCATAGAGATCTCGAGTGGTGAAGGGAGACACATACTGAGTCGAACGGAACAAGCGGGTCTTATTTCGAAGAAGCGAAATATAATTGAAAGTTCACTTGCATTAATTGGTCTGGTATAGTTTTCTGGAAGTATTTTTTTTAACAAATATTGTTTTATAATTAAGTATAGTTAAATAGTAAATCAAAGTGACTTAAAAGAACACTCTAAGTAACAAGTATGCTTTTTTTACACCTAGTATAAACACTTTATTTTATCATTAAAATAATAATTTATAATTAAAAGCAAAACAGCTTTTTATCACACGAGCAAATTGTTTTTATCGTTTATATAATAATCTAATCTATGACCATTTGATTTTGATTATCGCAAGCAAAGTTTACGATTGCCATACCTTTACACGTTAAAATTGTTTTTCTTGAAATAGGTTTTTGTATTTATCTTATCGTTTCTAGTTAATACTAGTGGAGGAGATACTAACTTTCTATTAAAAATTACCTTTTAAATATTTTCGACCTACGAATCGTTAGAGGTAAACATATAATTTTATCCAAATAGAAAGATCTACGGCCAGGTGCGTTAGCAATGACCTTAACAATGGGTTAAATTTAACAAAGAGTGAAAAATGTACCATTCTCTGCCGACTACTCAGCACGTAGAGCGAGAAAGAAATGTTGTACTCTTATTCTTCTTTCTCTCTTATGCACATTGGTTGCACGACCAAGTTGCAAGACTGCCTCCAGCAGTATATTCTCGAAAGTGGCTTTCTAGTGATGAAAACATTTCCGCTCTTTAGAGCATGTTCTGCTCAAAAACAATAAAAAATGGAGATTATTGTGAATGGAATTTTTTATCACGGAAACAAGGGAAAACGCTCTTGAGCTACTTCAAACCCTATAAATTCTCCACTCAAAACTCACTATAGCGTGCGTGTAAAAAATAATTATATGTATATGCCCCGTTTCTAAAATCAAGAACATTTTTACATTGCTATTCAAAATTCTTAGATCAAATTTTACATCTAAGAAACAAGAAGCATTTTCTAGGTTAATTTCGATAATTTATACATATATAAATACACAAATAAACATACAATTATTTTTATTTTTTTGTTTTTAAAAGAATAGATAAATAATAAACAGCAGTAAGTAATAAAATTGTCGTAAATAAATAGTTTTACTATTAATATAAATTAAATTTAAACAGCAATTTTCTAGGAAAATAAAACAAATATTTGGTCTAATCTAGAGTAATACTCTTAATTTAACCATAAAATGTAATAAGCCTTAGTTATATTAAAGAACCTGTTAAAAAACCAAATATAAAGAAGTTCTGCAGTATAAGTCATTTAAGATAGGTATTGTACTGCTTGTTTTAAAAAAATATATATAAAATTACTTTGTTAGAGTGCCAAACCTATTTTTTCATATTCTGTGCAAGGTAATTATTCTTTTATATGTTTAATTAATTTTTTAAGTAAAATCCCAAACTAAATTATTTTTTGACAAATATTAACATTTAAAACCTTATGCCCTGTTTCAAGAGTTTTTATTTCTACCTCTTTATTAAATTTAACACATTGTTAAGTCCATTGCTAACTTTAACAACGCGATCGTTACTCGGCCGTTCACGTATCAGCTTTGACCGTAAAATATTTAAATTTAAATATTATAAAGATCCGCAACACATTTTTGGCTTTTCCTTCTTGGTATTGGGCTATTAAAATCGTTATTTCTAACCACAGTGATTTATTTTTATTTTAGAAGAAAGTGACATATGTCCAATAATGGAATTTTGTGCAAAAAATCAGATTAAATATGACACAAAAGATCCTGGAAGAGTAACATCCCACTGCGATTCTATCCCACTGCCACACAAAGAGCGTCATATATCTACTTAAGACAAAATTTGATATTTGGGTATAGGGATTTGGTTGTTATGACTGATAACCTACTTATTAAAAGATAACAAGAGAAACGACATAACTGTGAAAATGATCCTATTTGTGTTAATTTATTTTTAGGAGAAGTGAGAGGCCAAAAAAATGTATAAAATTTTGGGTTTTTTTTTTGGCTTAATATCAAAATGGGGTAACTACTACTTATTTGGTATAAAACAATATTTTAGGAATATTTAATTACTGGTAACATAGTAACAGCTTAAAAATCTAAGATATTTGGGTTGGCTATTTTCTCCAACGTAAGTTTTTTAATTTATGTCGATTTTCTTCCGGGAAGATAATATATTCTCCGTATGAGAGTTTTATCTCGGGAAAAGACTAAAATATTTTGACAGAGCAGACCTAGGGCGTAAAGAAAACTTGTTTATTAAAATATTTTTATTTTCCCGTAAAATATTTGGGAATTGAGGGGATTGGCTAGCTACCGTAGAGCATCCACAAAAGATTTTGCTAGGTCCAAGTGAAGCAGGGCTCATCTGAGCTGAGGAATCTCCTTTTCTACAATAAAATAGAGGCAACAAGAAAAATCCAAAGTAATAAAAAATATAAGCATAATTATATTTTTTAAAATTTTTATTTAAGATTGATCTCACCTAACTAGGGTAATTTCTACTGCTCATAAAATACGATAGAGCTTAAGAAAAATATTGTTATATAATATTTAAGAAATAAATGTTTTAAAACCTATTAATAAAGGATATAGATCCCCTACAATTCGTCGGTGGGCAAGATGATAACTGTTTCATCTAAATTGTGGGATCAATAGTGCAAACGACTCTTCTTGGATCAAGATTGCTTTGAGTTGTGGAAGACGCCATTTCTCAAATATGGGTACAGTATTCCAAGCAGGGTCTGATTAAGGATACCTACAGAGTCTAGAGATAAGAAGGGAGAAATTCTTTTTGGCGCGAAAGAGGAGCGTTTTTAAAGCGGCATGGATATTATAGATATCTTGTGTTTATACCAATTACTCGAAAGTAACAGTTACGAGAATAAACAAGTTATTGTCCTGCAGACTTTTTTCGTAATAGCAAACACGATTGGGTTGATGCATTGTACTAAATAAAATTTTTGATGCTCTTATATTAAATTATTGAATCTAAAAGAAATATATGCATAATTCTGCGATTGTTTTCCAGACTTAAATGCTACCTTGAGAAACATGGTACTAGAGTAAAGTTGTATGTTTCTTACCAAGACTATGAATGGGATTAATAGTGGAAAAAATATCCTTAATGTGTAGGAGAAATAGAGCCGTTTCCGGTACCTGAGGTACACCAGCATTACTTTGGTTAAAGCTGGAAGAGATAGACCATCTGCAATAACAGATATACATCGATTAAAGAAGAAACTAGAATGCTAAGAACAAAGTTTAGGTAGAAGATCGTGGGAAGGAAGTTTACCGAGAAGCGTATTAGGCCAGACCAGGTCAAAAGTCTTTGATATATTTAAAATTAGCCACTATCTGGGATTCACCAGGGAAATCAAGGAACTTTTTTCAGTTATGTAAAATAAATAAAAGAAAATTTTGCTGCATGTTTTTTGTAACGGATTCCAGACTTCCTTTAATGTCTAATTTTGTGTTTTTTAACTTATTTCCTGTTATTGTATGTACAGCTGTCAGTTAAAACAAATGTGGAAATTCTAAAGTATTTTAATTTATTAGTTACTTATTTACTAATAATTATTTTCGCTTTACTGCTAACTTAGTTAGTACCGCTAGAATAGGCTAAAGAACATATTATCTCTGGTTATAAAAAAAAAACAAAACAATTACTTAACAACGAGATAAACAGGTGCAATCCTAAAATATCAAAAGACGAGGAGATAGAAAGCTGCTCAAAAAACAAAAAGAATTACAAGTTTGTAAATTATGAAAATGGCCATAAGCAAAGTAATTTTAAATAGTCGACTAGCAATTCGGCACAAAAATGCAAATATCACTATTGTAGATAAACCTAATATGGAAGCCGCAAGAATTCACATAATAAACCATAAAAAAAGTAGGATTTTCCAAGATAAATTGTTAAAAAAGAAAAGAAAGACTTCGCAAAAATCCATTATATTTAAAACAAAACTGATTTAGGTAAGTGTAAACTCAAAAATCGAAGAAACAAAAAAAAAAGAATGCACCTCTAACGACAAAATCAAACTATTAACAATTTTATTAGCTATGATGACAAAGAAAATACATTTTCAACATCTCCTCCACTAAAGTTATATTTACTCGTTCAATGTAAATACTTTTAAAAAAGCATTTACCCATTGCTCATCAGTTTTAATTTGTCATTTAAACAAGACACGGTATATTACTTTGAGTAAAAGACAAATACAAGTTGAGAAAATGGTGAAAGAAGTGGTGATATTTGGTTCAACAGGTTTAACAGGACTTTCTGTAACTCAAGCAGCAGTAGAAAAAAAACTAAAGGTTAGAGCTTTCCTTAGAGACGCCGACAAGTTACCTGAAAATCTAAGGGCTTCGGTACAAATTGTTCAAGGAAACGTTTTAAACTATGAAGACGTTTTAAATGCAGTTAGAGGTACAGATGGAGTAATTGTAGCATTAGGAAAAGGACGAGATCTTAATCCAACAACAGATATGAGTGAAGGTCTAAAGAATGTACTTAAGGCCATGAAAGAAGCTGATGTAGAAGTAGTGTCAGTGTGTTTATCAGCATTCTTATTCTTTGACATTGACTCTCCGCGAATTCCAGATAAAATGAAGGATATTACTAGAGAACACATAAGAATGTTTGAGGCTCTAAAAGCATCAGACCGAAAATACATAGCAGTGTTTGCTCCACATATTGCTGATGAACCTAAAACAGAATATGTAGTGGAATATGACAAATACGTTGGTCGAAGAATATCCAAATTTGACTTAGCAGAATTCTTGGTGGATTCGTTGGACCGTAGCGAACATTATGGTAAAGTTGTTGGAATAGCAGCAAAATCCTAAAATATACGTTTTTGTATTTTTTTACTGTTTTAAATAAATTGATGTCATTTTAAAAAATAGTTTTATTATTTAAATACATTTAAAATTTAACGTTTAAAAATATTGAAAGGATTATCTAATATATTATCTAAACGGTTCTAAAAAGTTAGTTATCATGATTGTCATTAATAAACTGAAAAATATTAAAGCAGTGTATTTTAATCATTACAGATGCCCTTTTCTAAAGCAGGAGTGTGTTTTTGAATACGCAAAAATTGGAGGTAATTTTAAAATTTTACCTTAAATATATAAAAATTATTGTCATAAAATATTATTTAGTAATTATTTGATAGTATCTACAGACGTTTATATTAGAGTCAATAAAAAGAAAGCTAGTATGTTTTTTTTTTGTAATCGTATAATTTATCATTAATGCTCAAAATATTTGCTATTTTATTATTTTTGCGCTTTAAATAAGGATTTTTTAAGTGCCTTATTTGGCAAATATTTTTAGGAACTTTTTTACATTTTTTTAAATTATATATTTGTAACTTTTTAAAGTAGATAAAGCTTTATCTTCGTAACTAATCCTTCTAGTTGTATTTATTTTTCTAGTTTGCTCAAACGTTGTTTCTTGTGAGTTATTAACTTTTAAAAGCAAACGTGTTTCAACATAGGACTATTTATTATTAGGTAATAATTCCCATTACAAAAAAAAAAAAAAAAAATAAAATTTAGGCATTTTCTTTTACACAAAAAAGCATAAAAAATTATATTAAAAGCGAAAATTGGTCTTGTTGCTCCGCATTGCTTATGATCATTTTCCACGAAACAAGTACCAGTAATAAAAGAAGTACATTAATGAATCTAGTGAAAAAAACTTTTTATAGGATATAAAAGATTTCAAAGTAACAAAAAGGGGCCGTTCAAGTATTACGTAAGCAGATTTAATACAATTATTTACCCCGTTCTTTCCCATGTCAGCAAAAGTAAGCAAAGCTCTTACCCTCCTCCATGCTTACGTAAATTTTGGTATATGAATTTTTATTTTAATTGGTGGGAAGCCTTGAAAATGCGTATCGTTTTTAAGCATAGATAATGAGTGGGTTATCACATATGTAAAAAAGTAAAAAACTTCTGCTGGCATAATCACCATCTAGATCCCCCCACCCCCATAAAAATAAGCAAAACAAAGATCCCCCGCCCTCCTATAGTGTTTACGTAATACTTAAACGGCCCCAAAGACACTATTAAAATAAATTGTCAAAGTCACTTGTTAAAAATAAAGAATTAAGAAATTGGATAAACACTACCTAAAAGTTTCTAAGAAATATAAATCAAAAATTAATTTAAAACTATGTATTAACAATTAGGAATAAAGGTATAAAGGTATAAAGAAGTTGCATAAACCCGGTCTAAGCAGAAAAGAAGTATCATGTACTAAATTACGAATAATATAAATACCAAAACAGTTATGACGAAATAATGGTAAAAAATAAAAATAAAATTGCCCGAAGCTACGCTACTGGTCCATATTAGTAACAAAGGGTTGTCATAAGGAGGTGTATTTCGGTAAATGTTCTTTTCTTTGGAAGGAAGGTAAATAATTTTAATTTATAAGTGTAAAATTATTTGGCAGAAAAAATGACGTTTATTTTATACAGTGTATTTCCTAATTGCGGCCAAAAAAACTTAGGGCTAATTCCTGAGCTAATTCTATGAAAAAAAGTTCATATAAAAGGTCTGTTTGATATTAAAAAATATTGTGCACTATTTTACATTTTTTTGACGTAAGCGCTTTTATAAAAGATGTATTTTAGGACTACGTGGGTAGTAAAAGTTAAAAATAGTGTAAAATGTAACAAGATACCGGATGTAAAATTTTCCTAAAAATTTAGTTTTTTATTATTATCTTAAATATGCCTTATCCGATTTTGGTAAAAAATAGCAGTATTATTTGTAGTGATAAGAGTTTAGCCTTAACTAGATACAAATTATTAAGCCCAGCGGCTCGGGACACACTTTAGCCAAAATTATTAACAAAAAATGTACGCCACTGACTTTTTTTCGTAACTTATTTTTTTTAAATAAAACATTCAGGAATTAATTTTTTTCAACTTCTGATTTTTTTTTGTATCTTGCTTTGTTTTTGAGAAAAAAATAAGTCACTTTATTGCATGTTCCTGAATCACACAATAACGTGTTTAAACTATATTCTATAATCGTTTGCGACAGTTTTAATGAAAGATTCTACGACTAGGATGAACCCTTTAATAATAATTAATAATTAATCAATGGCGGAGATAAAAAGTTTATTACTTTATTATCTGGGAAACAATGCATTTTTAGACCTATACTTATAAAAACTGTTTTTCATAAAATTAGCTTATCAATAAACCCTTAAATTTTTTTACCGCCTTTAGGAGACACCTTGTACATATCCTATTAAAACTTGGACAAAAAGCTTGATCAAATTCCGGATGATGCCACTTTTTGCTATAATTGCGCACACTGTTATTTATGTTTTACGAAATTACTTTACTCTGCTACATAAACTTGCATGGTAATATTAACTTCTTACAAATTACTATTTACTTAACACATAAGTCAATATTTTACTTTTATTCACGGCTAAGTAATTATTCGTATCGACTCCTCTGAGACAGTATTATTAAATAACCAACCACTTTCTCCTTTAGTCTTATCTCATTGGCTATTAAGATGATTACGTCATTTTTTGTTCATTTTGTTATACTTACCAATTAAATTACGTATGGCATTTTTGTACGAGCCTGTAACAATTAGGGTCAGTTTTTTAATTGCTTTACGGTGTGTGTGATATATTTCTCAATTACACATATAAAACAATGTCTCCGTAACAAAAAATATAATGTTCGTAATTGCGCCTATAGACTTTTTTTTCAAGATCAGTAGCAGATTTAAATTATGGTCACTTGGGGTAGATGCCCAGGGCGGTAAAGTTGCTTTAAAAAGTGCATTTGTCTTGAAATCATCTTCATATTATGATAAATAAAATAAAGTGTTTGTGTGTATTAGTGTACACACGTATGAAGTAAAACTTCTTTATACAACATCATTCACTTGCACAATTTCAAAACAAAGTTACTGACAATTCTAAATTGGTAAAAAATTTAATTTGGTAATAAAAATAAATTCAATAAAAATATTTTAACCTTCGTAAGACGAACTTCAAAATTTTACTAAAAGGACTGACCGGAGTCCAACCGAACCCCATGCTTATTCTGCGTGAACTATGCTTAAACAAAAAAAACCATGATATTAATACTTTAATGTTTAACGTTTATGAGTCAAAAACATAAACAGAACTACAATGTGGAACAACAAATGGGAAAAATATCAATGCTTTTTGGAAGTTTGCTAGATCAAAAACTCAAAAGGGTACTGATATTCAGGAAACAATGTATCTGGGTGATCGGCAGGCAGTTGGAGGGCAAGAAGTAGCTGAGCTTTTTGCGGAGCATTTTAATTCCGTTTATCGGGGTTTTGGTGGTCAAGTTTTAATAAGCGATGAGCAAGAGCAAATGGTCTGTAATTTCCAGGTTGATATGGGTCGAGTCGAGGTTAGGTTTGAATGTCTGCTTGAGTGTCTGTTGTCCTTGGATGTGAGAAACGGTGTTGGTCCAGATATGTAACCAGATAAAGTATTACGAGAGTGTGCTGTGTCACTTTGTAAGCCGCTCTCCTTTATCTTCAACAGATCTCTTTCTACTGGTGTTTTTCCCAACAAATGGAAACCCTCGTTTGTCACACCCATTCTTAAGGGAGGACACAACTGTGATATCAAAAATTATAGGCCTATAGTAGCACAGTCTGCTATTCCCAAAGTGATGGAGGTAATGATCATGCCCTCATTAAAGACTTTTAAAAATATTATCATTGAAGAACAGCATGGGTTTGAGGAAGGTCGTTCTACCGAGACCAATCTCTTTTTGTACACAAGCTACATTAGTGCAGCCATGGATGATGGTTTTGAGGTATATGCAGTCTATACACACTTTAGCAAGGCATTCGATCTATTAGATCAAAGTGTCTTGTTGAATAAACTAAGATCTTTTGGCGTGAGAGAACCTTTTTACTCGTGGATATCCTATACCTTAAGGAAGAACATTGCAAGTTAGAATGTCTGGCTTTCTTTCATCGAAGATTGACGTCGTCTCAGGTGTGCCACAGGGAAGTCATTTAGGCCCGAAGCTGTGTCAGCTGCTGGTAAACGACACTGGACAATATTTTAGCTCCAAATATCTTTTATTTGCTGACGACTTAAAACTCTGTAGAGTTGTCAGGTCTGATGAGGATTGTGAGGCACTGCAGAGGGACTTGGATAGTTTGGCAGAATGGTGCTTAAAAAATAACCTTAAATTGAATGTGTCTAAGTGCTCGTACATCATATTTAGTCGCAAAAGTTATGTAAGAGATTTAAGGTACAATATTGAAGGGGCTGAACTACGGTGGGTAAATGTGGTAAGAGATTTGGGGGTGTGGCGGATAGTGAATTCCGTTATACGGATCACTACGAAACAAGATTTACAAAAGCACCGTATGTTGGGTATGATCACAAGAATGTCGAATAAGTTTAATAATTTGTGTGGTTTAAAAATGTTATTTATAGGTTATGTGCGCTCTGCATTGGAGTATTGTTGCTTAATATGAAGTCCCTATTACGAGATACATAAAAAACGTTTAAAACTAATCCAAGTAAAATTCTTAAAACACTTGAGGTTCCAAATGGCGCAGGAAGGTTTGTTGCTAAGCTTGGATGAGGTAAAGGCATATCATGGAATAACGAGGCTGGAAGACCGCAGACAATATTTTGTATTATACAGTAATACAAAACATCATAACATTACCTGACATATTGGGTGGTATTGATTTCTATTTACCACCTAGAAGTTTAAGAATGTCACCACTGTTACCTTACATTCTCAGAATATGCCCCTAGACAGGATCGTTAAGACTGTAAATAGTTTCCTGACTTAGACTTCTTTGGCTTGTCTGTTAACGCTTTCAGAAGTAGGCTGAGAGGTCTGATTCTGATGATGATGATGGCTAATGATAGTGTTAGAAAATATTGGCTATATTTAATTTCAATTTTATGTTTTTTACTTTAGTGTAAGTAAGTAGGTAAATAAATAATAATAAAAAAAATAATTAAAATGTATCCTTATAACCAATACTAACTGGCTAGTAGCTTGGGGTACAAAAAGACCCCGGTCAGTTCTACGAAGGTTAAGTGGCTACGGGAATACCTAATTTAAACTTGTAAAACACACATTTCACTTCTAATGCATGGGATTTCCCGATTAGTTTAATTTAACTGAAATGATTTTTTAGGACGTTAACAGCTGACCGAGTCTTATAAGCTAGGATTGCCAGATGGCATCCAAAAGGAGGATATGTCCTCCTTTTCCATATTTTGTTCTCCCGTCCTACCTTACCTATCGTATGTCCTCCTTTTGATATAACTCTTTAAAAAAAGTGGATGACGTTGCTGAAAGAGAACGAAAACCTAAAATATGACGATTGCGTTGAGTTCTTGAGCGCCAGAGGTGTACAGATTGACGATGTTAACCTACATTATCAGTTTCGTAACCGGATTTTATTTCTTAAATCGAAATCAGGTCCTGATGACAAATATTATGATTTAAAGTTGCATGAACAGTGGACAATCTACTTCCAAAATGCTAAAAACATTGAATGTTTCTCAAAACATCTTAAGATCTGCGAATTTTATTTTTGTATAAGCGGACATAACGCGAATGTGGAGTTTTTTTGCTGATTAATACTCAGTGGAACAAAAAAGGAAATAGACTAAGTGTAAAATCAGTAAAATATTTGATTCTTATTTAATACAACTTCTTTGCAAAAAATGGCAGCTCAGCAAAATATGATTAAAATAAAATAAGTTAGATAAAAAAAATAATGGTTAAATTATGAATGTCCTCCTTTTTTATAGAAAGTCCTCCCTTTAAGACTCATCAGCCCTTCTTCATCAAATTATCATCTGGCAACCCTAAATAAGACCCCATGGTATAAAACTAAAGTTTAAAATTGATCCAACTGTTAAATATTTATATTTACATAATTTTTAATAAATAAAATGGATAAACTAAAGATAGGTAGATGATCGAAGATTAAAAATTAAAATGTCTAAAAATATAGCAAAAAATTTTAGCCTGGGGTACAAAAAAACCCCGGTTAGTCCTACGAAGGTTAAGAAGCAAAAACATCAGAGTTAGTTTAAAAAGTAATAGAGATCGTAATAATAAATAAATAAAATAAAATTTTATGTACCTTTATATTTGACATAAATCGGTACGGTTTAAACAAAAAAATATAAGTAAAAGGGTTGACCCAACAGGCGATCCCTGCAACTTCCCGCATTTTTCAAATTCTCACTTATAATACCACAAGTGTCTAAATTATTTCCGGAAATTTTTTCAAAGTCACGAATATTTTGAAAATTTTTCCGAGCCATAAGGCGAGGGAAAATTTTCTTAAAATATTCGTGAGTGAGAAAAAATTTCCGGATAATAATTTAGACACGAATGGTATTCGGTAAGAAAATTTCACACCAAAGTGTTAAAAAAATAAGGATGTTTTGTGACAGTTTTGAAATGTAAATAGAAATATATTTTGTTATATAAAGAACTTGTAGCAGTATATAGTAGGTATCAATGATATTCACATGCATATTACATTATTAAGTTAAATAAAATATAAGTAACGGACTTTAGTTGCACAAAATAATAAAAGATAAGTTGATGGTAGTTTACTCTTTCAAATTTCTATAAATTCGTTTTACTAAAGTTGGTAGAAATATATTTTCTTACAAGTTATTGGACGCAGTATCTAGTATCAATGAAATTTACATGCATATTATTATGTCAAATAAAAATACAATTATATCACTTTAGTTACACGAAATAATAAAACATAAGTCGATAGTAACTCAGTCTTTCGGTTTTCTACAAATTTGTTTTACTGAAGTTGGTAGAAATACATTTTGTTACAAAAAAGTTGAAGCAGTAGGTATGTAATATCAACGAAATTCACATGCATGCATTAGGTTAAATAAAATATAAGTAACAAAGTTTAGTTACACAAAATAATAAAGGATAAGTCGATGGTAGTTTACTCTTTCAAATTTCTATAAATTCATTTTACTAAAGTTGGTAGAAATATATTTTCTTACAAGTTATTCGACGCAGTATCTAGTATCATTAGAATTTACTTGCATATTATTATGTTAAATAAAAATAAAATTATCCCACTTTAGTTAAACGAAATAATAAAAAATAAGTCGATAGTAATTCAGTCTTTCAGTTTTCTACAAATTCGTTTTACTAAAGTTGGAAGAAATACATTTTGTTACAAAAAAGTTGAAGCAGTATCGAGAGCAGTATGTAGTATCAACGAAATTCACATGCAGGCATTAGGTTAAATAAAATATAAACAACGAACTTTAGTTACAAAAAATAATAAAAGATAAGTCGATGGTAGTTCACTCTTTTAAATTTCTATAAATTTATTTTACTAAAGTTGGTAGAAATATATTTTCTTACAAAAAAAAATTAGTTTAACGAGCGACAACATGTTTTATGTAAGTTTTGTAAAAAAGTCAGTGAAATGAAAATGTATTATCGGAACTTAAAATTTTTAATGTATTTATTACAAGAATGCGGGCCAGACATTTATTCACCAAATTTGTTCGGGATTATTAAACATCATTTACTTCTAATGTCTAAGAAATATGGATGCCTTCGTGGATCACAACAGAATAAGATTGTTTCAAAGTACTATATATATTTTTTGAAACATAGACAATTTATAAAGTTTAGTGAATGTGTCCTTATTTATTCCCCATTAAAGAAAGAAGAAGTGGCTAAGGAATTCCAAGAACATTTAGACGCTTTGCTTAAAAATGATTGTTAATTATATATAACAAGTAAAGTATAATAATCAACTACATAATAAAAAATATTTGGTAAATTTCTAAAGGATTTTCACATATTTCAGATATTATTTTTGAATAAATTCGATATAACCTGAAAAATGTAATTTTAATTATAAACGTCAAAAAATTTCCAGTGTAATTTCATGCTCCTTACCCCAAGGAGGATGAAAATTTCCGGAAATTTTTTTAGTTGCTATGGTAACGAAACAAAATGCAAATTTTTAATTGGTCGAAAGTACTGGGTGTGAAATTATCAAATAAATTTAACGGAAATTTTTATAGTGACATGAGAAAGCCTCCTGAATTTTGCTCAGAATTTTTAAAGATGTGAAGTGGTCTTATTATAAAAAAAACAAAAATATCGATATCATAATTTTTGGTCAGTCTTGAGGAAGCTGCCGATGCTTTTAATTTTAACGGGAATTTTTCTGATGATACAAGAGCCTTCCTAATGGGGAATATTTAAAGTCACGCCAACAAACGTCGTTTGCACGACATCAGTTTAATAGAAAAACTGTTTTAAATAACGATAATTTTTTCTTTATACCCATCATTACTTGCACGACAATTTTTAAACAAATCAGCGAATAAATAAATTTTAGCGACGGCTAAAAATGGAGATTGCACGACAAGATAATGCATTGCACGACAAAAAGACAAAATGAAAATGAAATTAGCGATTAAAGTGGTGTTTTAAACGTTAATAAAAGGCAAAAAATAGAACAAAAATGTATTACACGACGTAAAAAATATTAATAAATAAAAAAACAGATTTTTTAACAAAACATTTTCTAAATGTAAAAAATAAATAAACTTATTTTAATTTACTGAAAAAATAAAAGAAATATCTTTCTTTCAATTTTTATTGGACAATTAAAGCTTTCTTGGCCTTTGCTGGGCGTCCGCGTTTACGTTTTTTGTCCCAGTGGTATTAGTTTGGCTGCATTCGGTACATCAACCAATTTTAATCGGATCTTTATACCCAAAACATGCTTACACTTCAAGTGTTTCAAAAAATAAGGACATGTGCATTTAATTGACTTAAATCTACATAGTTAATAGTGAACAAACTCCCTCACCACACTGAAGACACCCACGGTACGTTAGTACTTAGGCATCAGCCTTCGTGGACTGTCCCAAGATAAAAAAAAAGTAATAACCCAAATGCTGTAATTGTATTTTTTAAAATCATCAAACGTTTCCCATTTACCCTCCATTTCTTTAAATTCAGAAATCAGCTGAGTGGTGATTAAATTAGCATTTGATTTTGAACAGGTATAAAATAGTTGACAAACTCCATCCTTACTTTCTTGTAAAAGTTTCTTATTTGTCGCCGCTATGCTGACGTGCTATTAAATTCTTTTATTTTTATAATATTGTCGTGCTATACACGTTTTCTTATCGTTTATTTGTTTTTATTTTCTGTTGACATTGTATTGTGGATCAGATATTTTTACTGTCTATTTTAAATATTGTCGTGCACAATATTTCATTTATGTGTAAAATAATATCCTGCCGCTTAATAATTTTATTTGTCGGGTAGTAATTTTTTACGTCGCGTAAAACATTTTTGCTAGTTCTTTATATTTTATTGGCGTTCAAAATAACATTTAAAACGTTAATTTCCCCTTTTTTGTCGGGCTTATAAATCTAACCCAGTGATGGGGAAACTACGGCCCGCGGGCCATCTCCGGCCCACGAAGCGTTGCAATCCGGCCCGCGAACTCAAAAAAAAAACAATAAATTAAAAGTTTATTTTCATTAGCATAGCAGTGCACAAATCGTATTATTCCGCGCAGCAGGCAGCGCCAGGGTAGACATAAGCAAAAAACCGAAAATGAAACATTCTAAAAATATTATGCTGCTTGCCCCCTACCCCCTCCCTGACGTACTCCCACGGACTTCCCGCCGCAGACGCTGCCACACCCACTGCAATGTGACAGACGACAGTCGGTGTTTTGTCTTACTAAATCGCACGTTAATTTGTACGCACGAGGTATATTATTGCTAACGTAACTACCATATACAGTGATTTTCTGTATCGCGCAAGGTAAGATGTTATTATATCTATGCATATTCATTTATTTTTATTTAATTAATAATTTAATTATTAATATTTTCGTTAATGTATATATTTTGTTGGCAAATCCAGTTACAGTTGAATGGCGCTGTGTTTAACAGACAATGACTTTGTTTTTTTTGTTACAGCAACAAAATGACGACGAAAAAACGCAAAGTTGATTCTGAATTTCGCGTTTTTAAAGAAGAATGGTCATGGAAGTATTTTTTCACGAAATTTAAAGGCAAACCAGTTTGTCTCATATGTAATGAAACAGTGGCAGTTTTAAAGATTTTAATTTGTCTCGACACTTCTCAAAACAACATGCAAATGAAAAATATTTACCTATGACAGAGGCAGAGAGACAGTTTTTTGTTGAAAGGCAAAAAAAACTACGTGGACAGCAGAACATGTTTACGAAGCAATCCGATACTCAAGCCGCAACACTGGCAAGTTATGTTGTAGCTTACAAAATTGCCAAAAGTAACAAAACATTGTCAGATGGGGAATTTGTAAAAGATTGTATGGTGGCTGTAAGCAACATTATTTGTCCAGAAAAACTAAAGAGTTTCAATCTTTATCTTTATCACGAAGAACGATAACCGATCGGATTGATGCCATCGCTGGACAGTTATCATCACAGTTAGAAAAGAGTTGTAATGAATTTCAATACTTTTCTCTTACCATGGACGAGACACAGACGTGAGCGATACTGCCCAGTTACTGATTTTTATTCGAGGAATTGATTCAAAGTTCAACGTAACCGAAGAATTAGCATGTTACAATCCTTGAAGGAAAGACCACTGAAGACATATTTACGATGCTTGTTTTGAGGGTATTTCCAAGTTTAAATTGCCTATTGACAAATTATGTAACATAACCACTGATGGAGCACCTAATATGGTAGGGAAAAATTTGGGGCTTATGGGTATATTTTGCAAAGAAAACCCTAATAATAATGTAATATTTCTGCACTGCTTAATTCACCAGGACGTGTTGTGTAAGCAGCACTTGATATACAACCAGTTTTGAGTGGGTTGTTAAAGTTATTAACACAATACGTTCACGAGGTTTGATGCATCGAGAATTCCAAGAATTTCTAAAAGCCACTGAAAGTGAGTTTTCTGATCTGCTCTACCACACTAATGTGAGATGGTTAAGTTGTGGTAATGCCTTTGAGAGAGTGTGGAACTTAAGAAAAGAGATTCAAGACTTCCTGGTGTTGCAAGGCAAATGGGACGAGTTTAATATTGTTTGACAAAAATTAGCTATCTGATTTTGCATTTTTCACAGACTTGCTGTCCCACCTGAATAAATTTAACACGAAACTTCAGGGCAAAAATCAGTTCTTAGATGAGCTTTGGGGACACTTGAAAGTATTCAAACTGCAACTTAAATTGTTTTGTAGTTGTGTAGCTAAAAATGAACTTACTCATTTTCCAAAACTAAGCAGTATATCACCTGTCTCAGAAGACCACTTAAATAAGTTTGCACAACAACTTAAGAAACTACACGACGAGTTTGATAGCAGATTTCAAGATTTTAACAACATTGAGCAGTCTTTAAATATTTTTTCGATGCCTTTTAATGTCAACGTTGATGAAACACCCACTGACCTTCAACTTGAACTAATTGAGATACAATGCAACAGCCATTTAAAGCAACTGCTTCTTAATACCAGTAAATTGGAATTTTATAAGTCCTTGTCTAGATCACAATACCCGAATATAGTTGCTCATGCCCAAAAATAATGGCTATGTTTGGTACAAGTTATTTGTGCGAACAAACGTTTTCCACAATGAAATTAAGAAAAAACAGTCTTCGTAATAGGCTTTCCGATGACCATCTTTTCTCGCTGCTAAAAATTTCATCATCACAAATGGAGCCCACTTATGATGAAATCATGGAGAAACACAAACAGTTCCATATGTCTCACGTACCCACAAAATCCAGCGCTCCGCAACCGTCTACATCACGGCTAACTTAATTTAATAATTTTATTGTTTAAAAATGTCTTAATATTATTATTGTAGAAATTATTTTGTAATATTGTGCAATAAATGATCATTGTACCTATATTTTTTTGTTTCATTATTAAATATAGCCAGAAATATAACTACTTGGCCCGCCATATATTTCGTTCGTAAATATTGGCACGCGAAGGAAAAAGTTTCCCCATCCCTGATCTAACCCCTTCCTAATTTCGCGCAGTATTTTTAAATGGTGTAAAGTGGTCCAAATTTAAAAAACCAAAAATATCGATATAATGATTCAGGGTGAGTCTTGGGGAGGAGGGGCATCTGATGCTTTTAATTTTCACGAGAACCTTCCTGGATGTACAAGAAAGACACCTGAATTTTCCCAGAATTTTTGAAAGGTGTAAAGTTATTCAAATATAAAAAAACACTTATTTAAAAATATTTTGAAAACGATATGTCTCGAACAAATTAACTAATTTTGACATGTTTGGGGCGATCGACGCGTTTTCTTGAGGTTTAGAGCCGATTAGTTTTTGAGATTGATCAGTACATCTGTTTAAAAGTTATTTAAAAAAATACATATTTTAAAATTTTTTTGGGATTTCTCAAAATCTACCGGTTGGAATCGTTTCAAAAAGTATAGAAAATCTAAGTTTGGTAAAGCTCTTTCGATACAAATGCCTAAAGTGAGGTAATTTAGTAGGTAGGAGTCTAAGGGATTAACACATTGACAGAGACATCGAGTGCGCTCACCCCCACTCGCCTACGGCAGTTGTGACGGTCGAGCGTAACAGGAAAAATTTGACAATTTTTATTTACATTGCCATAAAATTTCTTCCATACGTCTATAAAGAAGTTTTACTTTAAAAATTGTATATCAATACCATAATTTTATGTAGAATTTCGGTAATAGGGCGGCCTTTTCTTCAGTGCCCAGGGGCGGCGCTAAGGATAAATTCGGCCCTGTTTAAGATAGAGTGTTGCAAAAACTTACCCAATTTAGATTTGCTTTTTGCTGCCTCATTCTGTAAAATAAATATCCTGCAATAATTCCCACGATGTATGGCGTGCTTCTTGCATGAGACTTGACGTAAGTAAGTAAAAAGTCTGGATGAGTCTTAGGGCTTCTGATAAAGTCCAAATAGAAGAACAAAACCGCGGGTCTTTGGTTAATAAATACTATGACAAATGGGACTAATATTGAGGTGATAAAGATCAGCGCTAAGACCGTTAAACCTGTCTTCTTTTTGTGATAGATTAATAAACTGAGAAACAATGCTACTATGAAGTAATGAAAGTCGCAGGATAAATACCAGCTGTGTACCATGCACTGAAACAAAGAAAAATATTATATTTAAGAGTTCGATTTTTCTAAAAAAATTGTAGTCTTTTTACACAAAATGAAAGATATATATAATATATATATATATATATATATATATATATATATATATATATATATATATATATATATATATATATATATATATATATATATATATATATATATATATATATATATATATATATATATACAGTGACCGCCAGAAAGTATGCACATATGAATTTTTTTTTATTATTATGTATTTTTAGAAAGAAATCGATTTCGCAAATCAACTTTGCATCACTTAAAACCTCAGAAACAATTGAACGATCCTGATTGTCATTTGTTATTTGGCAGGAAACAATAATTTTGACATTTTTTTCATAAAAATATAGTTGTTTGAAAGAATTTTCTTTACTATTTAGAAACAGGTTTTCCAGACCTAAACTAATGTTTCGGCATATTTTTTTTTACTTTAGTAAGTTAGACTTTTTTTCGATTTTTTTTTAAATGGTATTTTCGGAAACCCGAGTTGTCGCATAGGCATTTTTTAAATACCGTGACTCGGAATTTCAAATATTAATTTTTTATTTAAAGTTATTTGGATAAAAGCAGAAGTATAACAATTTTTTATAGTTGAAATTCCGAGTTACGGTATTTAAAAAAGGCCTATGCGACAACTCGGGCTTTTGAAAAATACCATTTTTTAAAATTTTCTTTCGAAATAGGGACAAACTTATTAAAGTAAAAAAAAATGTGTCGAAACATTAATTTAGGTCTGGAAAACCTGTTTCTAAATTAAAAAATTTTCAAACAAAAATATTTTTATGGAAAAAAATGTCCAAATTTTTGTTTTTATCTAAATGGCTCAAAATTTTACACATAACCAAAGAATTAAATTCTGAAAAAACTTATCTTTATAAAATTTTTCAATATTTTGACAAATAAGAGGACTTTCGGTCAACCGATCTAACAAAATTCAAATTTACTGCCAAATAACAAATGACAATCGGGATCGTTCAATTGTTTTTGAGGTTTTAAGTGATGCAGAGTTGATCTGCAAAATCGATTTTTTTCCATATGTAGCATACTTTCTGGCGGTCACAAACACACACAATACACACACACACACACACACACACACACATATATATATATATATATATATATATATATATATATATATATATATATATATATATATATATATATATATATATATATGTATATATATATATATATATATATATATATATATATATATATATATATATATATATATATATATATATATATATATATATATATATATATATATATATTATGTGTTGTGTGTTGTGTTGTTAAACATTTTGCTATTTCATATAATTTATAGGATAAAGAACTAACTTTTTTATTTAAAACGCCAAATTATAAATATCTACATTATAAGGATTTGCGAATCAATGAAGACGTATAATTTTGCGATTTTGGTAGAAAAAGTCATTTGTGCATACAAATTTTGAATAATTATATAAAATGGTAAATGTTTGATCTAAAATTAAATTAAATTAAAATTAAAGTTTTCCATTTTGGATTTTTAAGATATTAAGCGTTAAATAATATATTTCAAATTAATTAGATAACAAGTAACAAAATCACAAATAATTATATTTTTACGTCTTATTCTTCACATCTCAACGCTTATAATTGGTAATTGTCACGTCATGGCCTACTAAAATTTTGGAAAAAAATATCGATTTTGGCAGCAATTTTGAAATCAAATGACAAGTGTGACAAATGGTTAAAAAGATAATTTTAAAGCGGATCAGGAAGGTTAAAAAAATATAGAGGGTGCTATTTAAAATTTAGGGTTAAGTCCGGTAAAATCGAATGCAAAAAAAATGGTTTACTTTAGTCATGACAACTTGTTTTTAATTTATAGAATTAATTCTAAACTAGATCCTCGCAGTGTATACGTTGTTTTATAAATTCCAAAAAAACAGATGGCTTATTGAGTAATATCTTACCATATGATTAGCGTTTACATAATTGCTTATATACAGAATGTTTGTCCACCAGTTCTGTCTGCAATCGGCAACCTCAGGTGCTATTATCGTCTTCCACATTGCACCATTTCCACTAAAGTCAAATAATGTGGCACAGAAGAAAATAACATAAGCATACAATGGTGTCAGTCTAAAAATAATAAAATAATTAAATCTCACGACCCACTACGGGTTAATTTCTTGTGAAAATGAATTAACTTAATAAAAAGTAAATACTAGAGGTAAATTTAATATATTAAAGTTAAAACAAAGAAAACATTGCGTAATTACCGCCTTTTTGCAGAGTACACTTTAAAAAAATGAAATTAGCTCTTTACCACCTACATATTTTATAATTATTAAAAAAGGTTGTCTGCATTAAAAACTTGCACCAATAAATTTTGGTTAATGTTCACTGGACTCTTGTAAACTTCTTTTTTAAAGGAAAAAAAAAAGTATTTAAATTTCGAAAACATGGCCATTCTATTGATGCAGCTACTAATCATTGGTTGGGATTTGGTCGCGTAAATATAGCTAAACAGCAATGGCTTTAAAATTTAATTTCATTTTAAAAAATTGTTGGCATATTGAAAAGGGGCTGGTGGGCTGCAGCTCTATCAAAAAAAAAAACATTTTTTAAATTAGGTAATAATTTGTTTTCAAGTAAGCGTTTAGTTTTTTTTTTTAGTGCTAACGCTTACCCCCCTAGAACTTGGGTTTATAGATTTGTCGTTTATATTTATTTTTTATTTTGAAAAAATTTTTAATATTTTTTTTTTTTTTAAAAATATATATGATTTTATATATTTTCCCCCCCCTAAATCTAAATTCTGGCTAAATTGGTATGTGTATTTTAAAATATTTCTTAAGTTGTCAAAACAAAAATTTTTTTTGACAATTTTTTTTTAGACATCCTGTACACTAAAGAAATTTTTTCTGCACCAAAGTAATTTTAAGCCCCTTTTTAAAATAAAATTTTTTTGATTTAAAATGTATTATAAAGTTACTGGTTGTAAATGGACCATGTAAACCTGCATAGTTAAAAAAAAAATTATTCATAGAGGTCACATCTATCACTTTTAAAAAAAAATATTTTCGGCCATATTTGTAAAAAAAGGTTTAGCACTATTTGCCCTAAAAAAAAAAAATTTTTGGAAAAAAGTAATATTTTTTTTTAAAAATTTTTTACAACACATTTAAAAGTACCCTCTGAAATGGAAGGCGAAACATAATTTTCACCAAGGCCAAAAAAAATGGATAATTTTGTTATTTTTTGATAGTTCTTTTCAATAATATTTATGGTAATTTAAAAAAATATTTTTTGATGGTCCTATGGTAAAATTCCCCAAAATATTTCTCCCTTTTCATATATTAATACGTACCTTATATATTTTCAATTCGAAACCTGGTTAAAAAAATTTTTTTTTATTGCAAAAAGACAATCCCCCTTTCTAATAGTCCACTAATAATAAAAAATGAATCAAAAACAAATTCCGTGGAAGAAAAGGGTCCCAAAAAAAAAGATCTGTATTGCTGAAAAATAAAAATACAGTAAGTAAACATTTTTTTTTATTTTTCCCCTTTAGGTATATGTTTTTTTTTCTAAATTTTAAAAAAAAAAAAAAAAATTAAATTCGAAAAAAATGCAAGAAAATTAAAAATTAAAAACTTTATATTTAAGTAAAAAAATAAAGTCAAAAATTCAACTTTTAACAAAAATTAATATTTTATATGTAAAGTATGTATTAAAAAATAAAAATTCCTTAACAAAGAAAACACATATTTAATAAGATACAAAGAAGATACCAAGAAAAATTAAAAAAAAATTTATATGCTTAACTTTCAGATGCAAAAAAAAAATATTATACAAGGGGGAAAATTAAAGGGAAAAAAAAATTTTTTTGTATTAAAATTAATTAACTTTGGGGGAAAAAATTTTTTTTCCTCCTCGACTGTATTAAAGTTAAGAATGGCACTACTAAAAAAAGTTCCAAAGCGAGTCTGTGATGATCATACAAATGCAAAATACCCTCATTCCATTTACTCTTGGGCTGGGTTGGAATCTTCGCTCTTTCCCAATTTTGGATAATTTTTTTTTATTGAAAATGATATAAGAAGATTTCGAGAGGTGAACCTAGAATAATAAAAATCGCTACAAACATATATCTGGTTAAATTTATAAAACTTATATGTAACTAGAAAATGTTTTGTTTGTAATTGCTCAATCTTTCCTTTTTTTTTTTTTTAATAGACACATCAATTTTCTTTGTGCTACACTTAAATAAAATATAATTTTTAATTTTTTTTTGAATGCTTTAGTTTGTCAAGAGTATAAATGTTTTTTTTTCTTGTCCTACAACATTTTAAGAGAAAGTTTAAAAATATTAAGGTGCTTAATTTATTAAACTTATTAAAAAAATTTAAATTAAATAATTATAAACATCCTAATTATATTATAAAGGGATATCTTAATTAATATATAAAGTATACTGAGTGAAAAAGAAAGATGTACAGCAGACAGTAGCTAAGTGGACGTCCATTAATTACGTGAGGCGATTTTGGTGACTTTTTAATCCTTTAAATTCCCCCTTGGTGGGATGTCGTAAGATTTGGCTAGTATAAAATTCTTCTATAGGATAACAATTGACTAACGATTGTTGATCCGTAAAATTATCGGTTTTTAAGCCAGTTACATTTTTTCTTCTTTCTTTTTATCCAATAAAAAATTTCGATTTTTGACATTTTAAGTGAGGTTATTTATACATAGTGCAATTGTCGTATATAATATTATAAGAAAAAAAAATGTCGGCAAATTATTTCGATTGTACAAAAATTTGTTGCTTGGCAATTTCGTGAATAACATTTATAAAAAATATCATGAACGAAATTGCCATAAAAGCAACAAACTTGAATAAAGCAAGAGAAATATTTTGCCTAAAAATTTTGACTGTTTTACGAAAAACGAGCCAAATTTTACCTAGAAACACAGTGTTTATTGTGAGACTTGTCAGACTAAAAAAAGTTTTTTTCTTTAACCTAACAAAATTTTGTCGCTGAGAAACCATCATGTTGGTTTTGTCCAGGTAAGTGCAGGTAAGAATTTTGCCAGTAAAAAAAGATCGTTACTACGACATTTTGCCAGTGTAAAACACTCGAGTGAAATAGTAACTTAAAAATAAACACGCAAAATATATTAATATTTAAAACAGTTAAATTTCTAAATAAAATAATTACTAACGAACATGACACACGTTGAGCAACTGGATCAAGAAGCATATATTCATCAAAGTTACCAATACCTACAATATTGTATCCGGCATTAAAACCTTTTCCATGGAAATGCATTTTAATTTCTTTTAAAGCAAGCAATAGCCAATACGCAATAATCGATCAATTCTCGAGTTCGAGACTTAGTCGAATAAATGAAGGGACAAAGCTGTAAATAAATCCGTACACATTAACATATGGGAAAGGGCTAAAAATGGCCCCTCAAGGCCCGAAAAATGGGTTTCCCGCCAATATCTGCAAAAATATGCGAATTGGGAATTAATGTTTTGACCAAAAAATAAAGATTGCCTTGTAATCTACAAAAATGGTCCTTATACTTTTTTTCGAAAAATCGATAGTTTTCGAGATAACGGGACCCAAAAGTCCCCTCATTTCAGCTGCCGATCTACCGCTAGGATGCCGCTATCTTCATGGATTCACTTATAAGCGGGCGGACGAATTGTTCCATTACTCGGGCAATAATGTAAATTTTTTAAATATTTCCAGTTCATTGGAATGAAAAAACCCGTACCTATCATTGCATATGAGTTTGGGTCCAGTCTGATTGTTCTAGATTATTAAAAAAAGCGGTATTTTTTTTCTACATATTTTGAGTGTAACTCATTAATTTATTGATTTGATATTTTTTTTTTAAATGGTTTGTTATAAACCTTTCTTTTTCATAATGAGACCTTAGCAAGTGTTCAATGATCCCAGAAAATTTTCTTCATCATCTTTTTTTGCGTTTTGATAAAAAATTGTTTTGCCCATTTGCATTTTTTAGCCGTTTCCGGAGTTCTAGATAATCTGTAGAATAAAGGCGAATCAAAAACTCATCATCTAATGAAATGCTTTTTAATGACATCATTTGAAAGTTAGATTGTCTAGTTTCTGAATGTACTTTTTTCTTTTTAATAAAGTTCAAAAATTTTTTTAAAAATCAGGGAAATTTATCACACCAGTGCCCCGGGGGACTAAAAACTAACCACATTCCCCAGTGGGGAAATTTTTAAGGTTTTCTCAATTTGCATATTTTGGCAGTTTTTGGGGGAAACTTTTTTTTGGGACTTTGAGAGGCCATTTTTGGGGGGTTCCCCCGTCGGAATCGTGAAAAATTTTTTTCTTTTTTTGAAAGCATCCGCAAGGGGCCAAGAATTGCGCCACAAATGAAAACTGTACAGATTTATTTACAGCTTTGGGTACTTTCAAGTCTTCAGTTACTGGACTAACTTATATAATTCGTAATCGTAATAATATTCGTAATTTTTCGGAAATTATTTTTCTAATGTAAAAAGGTATTCTGCTCAAAAGTATAAGAAACATAATATATATAGACCTTGTTTTAAATAGTGTATTTAAAAGAATGAGAATGCTAACAGAAAACAAAACTTTTTATTCGGCGATAAACTTTACGTATTCCACTATGCTTTCGTCTTCTTGAACCCATTGATTGGTTCCTCTGTAAGGTCTGATGCCCCTAGCTCCTCGCACTGGAGGCATATTGTTTGTTAAAAAAAATACTTAAAACAAACTCAAGCAAAAGCTTATAAAATTTTTATTGAACGGGATAAAAACATTTCGGAAAAAACAGCCTGATAGGCTGTAGATAAGGCTGAAAATGTAGTCATTGCAAAATATTATTGAAATAAGAATATAAATAATAAATGTTTACTTTTCTTTGTCACTCGGTATACTTTATATCACTATACAGTAAAAAACAATACTAAACGTCAAAAACATACCACCAAACAGTTTTTCTTCGTTTTTCCACATTACGTCACATATTGTAGAAGCAATTACAAGGGTTATAAGAATCGCTGTCACCAATCTGAAAATTATAAAAAAAAACTGTAAATAAATGCAATATACACAAGAAGTAAAAAATAACAATGTATAGACAAGCTTTTTGCATTTATTTGTCCAGCTTATTGTGTAAACTGTTTATAAAAAGCGTTTTAAATACACTGTTAAATTAAACCGTATACTCAAACAACATAACATTTTTAAGAATATATTGTTCTGAGAACTCTTATTCGAAAGCGTCTTAAACAAAAAAATATAACAATAATTTTGGATACAAAAAAATTTGAACTATCTTTGTACATGCTAAAAGTGCCTTACTCCTTTAGGATGGTTAAAATAACAAAATATATTCTTTGTGTAACTTATCATGACTCTCTTTCTAGATTCGTCACTTTTGGTTTTTATTTTAATTTTTATAAGGAGTAACGCACATTTTTAGTATGTGTACTTACAATTAGTTCTTAATAAAATATTTATTGTATCTGCTACCGGCCAAATCAGTTTGCCCTAGGTTAAATCCGAATTTTACAATAAATGTTTAATGATAAATGTAGTTCTGGTTGTTTTTAAGGCACTTTTTTATTATACCTACCACACCCTTTTAGGGAAAGCAACATAAGATTTTGGTTGGTTTGATTACCAGATTATTGTAGGGCAGTCTTTAGTCAATAAATATCTGGTTAGTTCTGGTTAGTTCTATTTCAGTTTCCTTGTTCCCTAAAGGGGAGTGGTTGGTATAATACGAAAGTACCGTTTTTAGTCAGTTTCAGTTAGGTTCTACATTTGGCATTCAATCGGGTGTGGCCGGTAATATATCCAAGAACCTACACCTACAGGGTGTAAAAATATAATTTATGTTATACTAACGCCTTAAATCACCGCCAAAGGATTTAATGGTAAAAAATCCAAAAATTTAAATTTTTAATATTATTAATTTTTTTACAAAATTTTGATTTCGCCGCAATAAAATTTAAGTGACAACCCTGGGAAAACTCAACCATAAATAAGTTGCCTGCCAAATTTCTATTTGTTGGCACCGCACCTTTTAAAGGGTACAGGCCCCGATTTCAAAAAACAATAGTTTAGGTTAGCTATTTTGGATGCTTAAAACAAAAGAAAATACCTTGACAAACCCCAAAAGACTGATGAACTAATAAAAAATCTGCTTTATTTAAAAAACCTAAATTTGCTTTTAATACAAAAATCCAAAAAAGTAGGTACAATAATAAATAAAGGAAATTTTAAGTCCGGACCTACATGCGGGTAGTCAAAGTTTATTGAGTTTTACAACTAACAGCAGCAGGTACAACGAGAAATCGACGCATTATTGTGGAACGTACTATATGTACAAATTATTATAATTTAATTGGAAGTCTTTTTATAATTTTCCCTTACATTTGTGCAAATAAAAATATATCCATATAAGAGATGTGACATAAAAGTAACATTTTACTTATAAGACACCCTATTAGTTTTTTTTAAAACATTTTAAAAAAAGTGTTTCGTATTCATTTTTAGTGACTACTCACTTTAAAAAATATTTAAAAAGTAATAAACGCTTAACTTTTACAAAATATTGTTTTCTTGAATTTTGGCATTTTAGGTAGGTATATTCATTGTAACTTTTTATTTTCTAATTTTAACTACGATTATTATCTGGTTCGTTTTGGTAAGAAAATTCAGGATTCTAAGAAAAAAACACAATATGGCTATTTTATTTTATTTTTCACATATGAAGAAAACTACAACTATAGCTCTGTTTAGTCCTTGTTAAATGACTCTATATAAATATAAAAGATGTCTTTGCTCGTGATAAGTGTAATAAAGTACCTTTAAAATACCTTGACTATTACTATACCATTTACAAGTTGCATTTTAAAATTAAAATCTTTCATCGCTTAGTTTTTTACTTCAGCAGGTTTACTAGTATTTTACTGTAAAGTATCTAAAACAACAGCAATATTGCATTGCAAATTCCATTTTTTACTATTCAAATTAAGCAAAAAACTTTTTTACTAGGTCATGAAAATAAACATATTCTTTGTTTGTCCCTTTGGGCCATAAAAATTTTATTTTTTTTATTTTTAATTAATTATTAATTACATGGTAAAACAAAAAAAAAAGTTGTAGTTTTAATTTAAGTAATTTGCACTACAATTTACCCACACAGACCACAGATCCAGTTTTTTTTTTAATTTAACAGTATTTAGAAATATTTTGAATAAACATAGGTTTATGTTGTCTTCAGGGCTATAGCCAGGATTGCTATTCAAAGATATTTAGTGCGAGTTGTACTAAGTGACGTAGCTATTGGGAGGCTAGGCGGAAAGATGCCCCGGAGCCCCCTTACTTAGAAGGCCCCTAGCCCCTTGAACCACATTTAAAAGAGCTAAATAAATAATATATACTTTTGAGTCCTCGTCACAAATCTCGAATAGCCTGTATTGAACTTTCAAAAATTTCTCCCACCTTGGGAGTATAAATAAAACATTTTTTTTTATCTCAGTTAAAAGAAATGTAAAATTTATAGGGTATGCTCCAGAAAGAAATGCTGTATCATAGAAAACGAAAAGAAGTTAACAAATCCTTTCTTTAAAGTCGTTACAAAATAAGAGGCCCTTTATGAAAATCGATAGAATAAAACTTGGTATAAAACATTAAAAAAAAATTTTGGGTTTAGTGTTTTAAAATAAAACATCCTTTAATAAGGCATTTTAATTTTAAAAACCC
>JAHBCN010006649.1:0-47688 GCA_019359885.1 Listronotus oregonensis
CCGGATTGATAAAAATCTTCTTATTTTAGTGATTAGTGTTTACTAAATTGTGACTTTAATTTTGTATTTATTGTTTGTTACTTATAATATCGTAACAAAATGACTAGAGGTTGTATGGTTTTGTCTTGCAAATCCAAGGGTAACATACCGGTCTTTTTAACTTTAGGTAAGTATTTTTTATATTTAAATTAGGTGCTTCTTATAAGACGTAACGTTAGGTAACCGAATAAATAATAATATATCAATTATGAATAATAGAAAATGAAAATTTCATAGGAAATATTAGTGAAAAAGTAAGGCAATCTTAACTATCTTTTAGATGATTTCCCCAATGTTTGTGTATTTCTGTGGATTATTAAAAAGAAATAAGGTTTATATTTAGGTACTTTTATTTCATTTAATAACTTAGTACACTCTTTTAAAGGATCAAAATTATTGATTACTGGGCAGACCAGGCAAATTTTAAGGCCCTCTAATTGAATGAAAGGAAGTACAATTTTGGTACGGTTTTTCTCGGCAATGTTTGGTTTTCGAGATATTCATCATCAAAATTGAAAATCAAACTAACCTTATTTACACTATTCCTCCTTCTTTTTGCACAAAATTTTGATTTTTACACTAAATTGGCACACAGTATTTCACAAACACCTTTTAAAAACTTTTTTTATGTTTATTTTACACTTTTTTACACTTTTATTTTTTAAGCAAAACCTTTGAACTTAAAAGTTCGCAATTTAATGGAAAAAAGATGTAAAATAAATAAAAATACAAGGTTTTAAAAGGTGTTTATAAATATCGTGTGCCACTTTAGTGTAAAAATCAAGAATTGTGTAGAAAAAAAAGGGAGAATATAATGAAAATGAGGTTAGTTTAATTTTCAACTTTGATGATGAAGATCTCAAACGAAACGGTCCCAAAAGATATTTTTTCAGATTTGTAATCAGCGCCCCAAAAACCCTGTATACCAAATTTGATCAAATTCGGAGAGGAGGCAACTTTCGAGACAATACCATTTGTTTAAAAATAAATTAGATTTTTGGTTTCTTAATCTTGCATTATCAACTTTTTAAGCTCGACATACTGTACACACATAATATTTAACGGATACTGTTACAATGGATACTCAGGTACCAAAGGTTACTAAACATTTTAACCACTGTTATTCTGTCTCATGAATGTTTGTTATTAGTAAAAAGTATATGCCTAAAAAGCAGTTATAAAAATTTTCACTTTTTAATGTACAACCAGAATCTTACGATTAGATTAAACTCATTTACATTATCTCGCCCTTCTTTTATCACAAAATTGGTGATAAGTACATAATTCTATCATACAATGTTTGAAATTTATTTTATAAAATCGTTTTTTTATCTATTTACAAAGATTTTTGGTAAAAATTGGCGCCATCTATTCTTTCCATATTATATCAGATGATATAAAATCCAATATTAAACAATAATTTTAAATATTCTATAGTAGTATCCTTTAATAACCAACAATTTGTGGAAAAAATAAAAAAACAGTGAATGTTTGAATTTGACATTTGATGATGTCAATTTTATAGATAGTAACAAAGAATTATGGAAATCCGGCCCTGACCTACTATTCATTGAGCAAATTCCGCGGGGCCAACCCCCCTATTCCCGCTGCCCTGCACGCCTGGACAATATTGTTCTACAGTCTTGTGCTTCCATACACCTTTAAACTTCCTTGGTTATTTCTGAGACCAGCAAGAAAACTCCCTTAAATGAAACATTTTTTCGAACTGTATTCTAAAACTTGCGATGCGTTTTTAAATGTAATTCTTAAGATAACCTAAAGCAACTTATAAATGGAACATCTTATTGTGATTTTACAGGAAGTTTCTCAAGTACCTTTTAATAATTTCTCTGCTGCATATAAAAATGTATTTAAATTTAAAATTCATTTTTGGAAGACACCCTGAATAGAAGTAATAAAATGTCCCATTTAAAAGTTCCTTAGGGTTATCTCAAGGATAACATGTTAAAAAATAATGAAGATTGAGCAATCAAAATTTTTAAGATAAATGTAATAGCTATTTATGTATCAAGGGCGTTACTGGGACTATAATGCCCTGAAGGTCGAAATACCCCGAGGGCCTCTGGCCGAGGGGTAGATTTCGATCCTGATGGGCATTATAGTCCAGTAAAGCCGTGCGGTGCATACAATGCTTTATGTTTTACCCAAAAGAGTTTTTCAATGACTAATTACATTATTTATTCGCAATATAAAAAATAAGTTGCACCTGTTCCTGTATACGTAAGTAGATAATGACTGGTGTTAAGTTTGACTTTGATGTTTCTGTCAGTTAGTCAGTTGGCATTTTTTATTTAACGATTTGCTCAAAATGGAAGAAATTCCACAAAATATAAGAGAAAAGGCCATAAAAGCGACCGAAAATCTTTTGCCAGTTAAATCAAGGCAACAGTATGATCGGGAGTATGGCATATTTGGTATTTGGAAAGATGCGAACGCAATTCTTCAAATAACCGAAAACGTTTTAATGGCATATTTCCAGGAACTGGTAAGTTATTGATTTTATTTTAATACATATGTTTAACAAACTTTATTATTTTTAGTCGGAAAAATACAGTCCGAACTCTATCTGGACCAAGTATTCCACCCTAAGCTCTACGTTGATGGTCTATGAAAATATAGACATTTCGCAATACCATCGTCTCATATCTTTTTAAAAGTTAAGTCGAAAGGATACGTCCCGAAGAAGTCTAAAGTTTTGGAAGGAGAACAAATATTAAAATTTATTAAGAAGGCTCCTGATGATATCTACTTGGTACACAAAGTCATATTGGTAATGGGTGTTTTTGGAGGTTTAAGATGAGATGAGTTGGTCAAAATGACCATTGATGACATTGAAGATAGAGGAACAGTCTTGGTTATAAAGGTACCAGAAACTAAAACTTCAACTTCAAAAAGTTTTACTATCATTGAAGAAGATTTAGGCGCTTTAAATTTAATAAAAAAGTACACAACATTAAGACCAGCTGGAATAAAGGAGCGAAGATTCTTTCTTACCTATAGAAAGGGTCGATGTACAGTACAACCTATTGGAAAAAAAACCATAGGAAGCGTTCCAACATTGATCGCAAAATTTTTAAAACTGGATAATGCAGAATCTTACACCGGCCACTGTTTGCGTCGCACATCGTCAACTTTACTTGTTGAGGCAGGTGCTTCGTTTGAAACGCTAAAACAACATGGGAAATGGAAAAGCTCTTCAGTAGCTGAAGGATATATAGAAGAAAGTATTTCATCCAAAAACAAAGTAGCCAAAATGATTGCCAATTCAGTTAATTCCGAGGTTAATTCCGTATCGACTATTGAAAATTCTTTAATGGACTGTTCTTCTATACAAAATAGCGTTAGTGCTACCACCGCTGCTACCATCACAAAAAACACCGACCATTCTATAGTGGGATCAGCTCATTTCGGGACATTTCAAAATTGTAATTTTTATTTTGGAAATAAAGTTTAATTTTTAGTATTGTTTAAAGAAAAATTATTTTTTGTATAAACTTTATCTTTATTGTGAGAGAAATAAAATTGGATAAGCAATAAAATTTCCATATTAGCGCATTAGGGCATTATAAGCGGGCATTATCATAATGTTATTTCTCTAGGCCTGAAAAGCAACATATTTTGGTAAAAAATAACATGTTAGGTGTGTTCCCTTATTTAAAGATTTTCATAGGTAGATTTTTTAAAATTTTTTAATTTTATTTTCGATAATCAATTTAATGCTGATCAAGAATCTTAGGTAAATATTTGGAAATTTGAAATCGCTTATTCAAAATGGCGGGTTTTGGCATTTTAAAACCGATTTGTTCCAATTTAGAAATTCTCTGCTTTAAACACGGTGACTAAATAAAATGTAAAGTGTTAAGAAAAGACAATCTCACAGTTTTGTATTATTAAAACATTTGTTGTTTTACTAATAAACACTACAGAGTGTAGAAAGTTTATTAGCAAAAAAATGCAATAGTAATTAAATGGACGTTATTGATTTAAAAATATATAACAATCTGTGGGGTTTATTAGTAACCCAACAAATCTTGTAATGATACACAACTGTAAGATTGTCCTTTGTTAACACTTTACATTTTTCTCAACTCGTTTGATAATTTCTAAGTGGTAATATAAATATTTTTGGTACAGACATTTAAATAGCATCGCGTCTTATGGCAAATTTCAAAATTATTCCATATTTTTGTCCATGAGTATATATACAGGGTGTCCCAGAAGTAATGGAACACAGAGTAATAGTAGATTCCTTAGGTCGAAATAATAAAGTTAATAATAACTAAGATATGGGGTGTCAAACTTTTTATTTTGTTTTCGTTTTTTCGTAATAATTTCCTAATTTTAATAAATCCTTTATTAAAAAAAAAATTACTATAATTCCCTCCGCGTCAAAAATGTATATCTCATTTAGGTCTCTACGAGCAACTGTTTTCGAGATAAACGAACTTTAAAGGACCTCGCAATTTTCCTATAGAAAATGGCTTTCGGCCAATTGTTTTCAAACTTTGAAGTAATAGTTTTCAACACGCTGATCGAAAGTCTTCACGGGCACAAAACCCGAAAACCCCTCTAATCCCCCAAAATTACCCTCAAAGCCTCCAAATCCCCAGTGACCTTAAAGGCTGATTTTGGGGGGGTCAAAGGGGTTTTTGGGTTTTGTGCCCATGAAGACTTTTAATCAGCGTGTTGAAAACTATTACATCGCAAAGTTTGAAAACAATTGGCCGAAACCATTTTCCATAGGAAAATTGCGGGATCGTTTAAAGCGTGTTTATCTCGAAAACAGTGTTCGATACATGAGGTATACATTTTTGATAGGGACATAGTAACTTTCTTTTAATAAAAAGTCAATATACCAAGCTCAAAAAAGCTATGCCATCTAAAACAGGTGGGGTAGGCCGTAGCTGGCGCCCTCTACCAGCAACAACAAAAATATGGACGAATTTGAATTTCTCGCCTCAAAAAACCCCCAAAGCACCAATTTTGTATCGCTATGTCTTTTGGTGAAGAAATTATTTTCGAAAAAACGAAAACAAAATTAAAAGTTTGACACCCTGTATCTTAGTTATTATCAACTTTGTGATAAAATTGGAATAAAAATTTACCAGCAAAGTACTAGTGCCATCTGTAAAAAATTGTGCAATAAGACATATTTTATAATCGCCTCGGCAATGACATTAGCATAACAGAGCCCCAGGGATATTTTTATTCGCTTTATTGGCCATGTAGCCCGTAATTTTGCAATATTTATTGATTGGAGAAAAGAGGGATGCGCGAAACGCTAAAAACGACGCGGGCGAGGTGTGAAAAACTGGCTGGGAAATGCATTTTTCTAGACCGGGCTCTATGCAGTTATAAAAATGGCCGACCGGCGTGTCGTTAAAAGATAAAACTAATCAATAATTCTTTTATTTATGGAAGTTTCGAAAATACGGAAAAATTTTTATGCCTTGCATGATTTAAATTTTAATATGTAGATAATGACTTAGTATACTTACCGAGAGATTATTATTATGAATTATATTGGTTCTTTATGCAATTTATTTAAACTTTATTACTTTATAGTCTAGTCGAGAAGTGCGAAAAATAGTTTAATCGACGCAAAATGCAAATCTGAGAAAGGCGTTTTGAAGATATTTTCTGACAAAAAAGATTGCTTTTGTTATTAACAAAAAACGACAATTTTTTTTTTTTTGATTATAACTTAATAACCATAAGAGATAGCGGGAATTGCAAAAAAGATCCTTGAAGGGGAGAAAATTTCCGATAAAAAATTTCTAACTTTCGGAGTTCTATCTTCATTATTTATAATTTAAATTTAATGCTGAAAATAGGCCTCCGCGCGCTCTGCGTCGAAACCGAGTATGTGACACAAAATATTTTTTAGGGTATTAAATATTACTTAAAAAAAATTAAAAAACTGTGGTATATTCGGAACACTTCAAAAAATTTATTCCTGTTGTAAATTTATCTTAAAGTTAATTTTTCAACAAGTTAGACAAATGTTAATTAACAAAATTGTTTCGAAGTTTCGTCTTTATTGTACATTAAAAAAAATGTTTAATTAATTGTCGTATAAATTTTTTGCGTCGCGGAGTCCTTCCCATATACATACCTAAAAGATCACCCCATAATAGTTTAAAAAATGTAATGCTTTGTTTATAATAATTTTAAAATTCTTACTTAATATCTAATACCCAAAAAAAATATCTAGTGTGACGTACTCGGTTTTGACGCCAAGCGCGCAACCAAAATCTAAAATGTCGCCAGGGAGCCCATTTTCAGCGTTAAATTAATATTATAAAGAATGGATAGAACTTCGGAAGTTGAAACTTTTTTATTGGAAAATTCTTTCTTTTTAAGGATCTTTTTTGCAACATTTTCTATCTCTTATGGTTTTTGAGTAATTATCAAAAATCGAAATGTTTTTTTTTTCTTTTTTTGTTAATAACAATTGCAATTTTTATTGGCAGAAAACATCCTAAAAGCACCTTTTTCAAATTTGCTTTCCTCGTTGAATAAGCTATTGCTATTTTTCTAAGCCTTCTAGCTATTTTTCGTAGGACACATAATCTAGAAACGAAAATATGTTTACATTGTAGCTAGAAAGACATTACACAATATATTTTAACACACAAATATTAGACAAAATAGTTGACACAAGAAAGTAAATTTAAAAACTATAGAAATTTTAAAACAAAATAAAAGATGCTGATTAAATAAAAAAATACCGGGAATCATTGCAAATATTCGAAAGCCCCTCCATTGTTTTCAATGCACTTTTGGCATCTTTTTCAATATACATAATCTGCAATGGTTTTATTTCTGCAAAGGTCTCATGAATTCTTTGATCAGTTGTTGTCGGGTTAAGATGACTTCTTAATAAATTTTATTTTCCAACACTTTCCAACGCAAAAAAATCTGGAGATATTAGATCCAGAGATCGTGGTGGCTACCTTGTGTGCATGTGTTCCTATTCAATAGTTTCTAAAGTGAGTATTTAAATAATCTCTTATTCGAAGAGCGTTGTTGAAAGTAAATCTCTATTACTTAATTTAAAGGAACATTATCAAGGCTATCGAAAAGGCTTGATTGAAGTACCTCCAGATAACTATCTGCCTTTAAAATTGTTTTAAAACAGCTATACAACAGTTAATTTTAAAATAAAAACAACTTTCATTTACCCCAAATCGACCTTGTTGACGAAGAGGTTACCAGAGAATTTGTGGAGTTCCAATATCTTTCATTATGTCGGTTAAGAGTACTGCAACTTGTTATTTGACATTCATCTGGATATTTTTTTAAAAGAACTTTTCTCGCTAAATTTATATAAAAACCAGTGACAAAATGCCAATCTTCTTTAATCATCACCAGGGTACAAAGGTTGGGTAATATTAACAACGTAAGAAAAATATATAATGGACGTCAAAATTCTTCACGCCTTAAATTTTGAAATTCCAGTTTCAGTTTCTATTTTTTTGACCGAGAAGAATTTTTGTCCCTAAAATTTTTAAGTGATTTCAGAGAATAAAATAAGGGAGTGTGATTAAGATGACAAGACAGAAGTGACACCACCAAGACGAGATTCTAACCTATCTAACATCCGCAAATCTTAAATTTAGATAATAAAAGAATTAATCCATAAAAAACAATTACACTATGCCATTGGGTCATATCCTAGTATCTCGCTTTTACGACCTCATCATGAGTGTCGCATGGCCGAATCTGACGATTCAGTCGTCTTATTCAATACCCACAAAAAGTGCTTAACGCTTAAGTGATCTTTTCCTATGATATTCTGAAGTTTTCTTGTGCTTACATTCCCTTCATTTTCTTCCACGTGCAATAAAACTGCCAAGTCTCTATCATCTCTTACATGTTTCTTTTAATTTTTTGATAGCCCTGTTAACTGTTAAGCAGCAAACGTATTTGATACCTTTTGGTGACTATTTTTTTTAAAGTACCATTTAATCATCAATACGTTTTCTTTAGTAGTGTAACTCATGGTTAATCTTTTGGCTGTCACGATTTTTTGGTAATAGTCCAGTAACTGAAGGGACAAAGCTGTAAATAAATCTGTACAGCTTTCCCTTGTGGCGCAATTCTTACGTCTTCAGGGATGCTTTTGAGCGAAGAAAGTTTATCAACATTAACAGGTGGGAAAGGGCTAAAAATGGCCCCTCAAGGCCCAAAAATGGGTTTTCCGCTAATATCTGCCAAAATATGCGAATTGGAGAATTTTTGTTTAGACAAAAAATGAAGATCGCCTTGTAGTCTACAAAAATGGTCTTTATAAATTTTGTCAAAAAATCGATAGTTTTCGAGATAACGGGACCCAAAAGTCCCCTCATTTCAGCTGCCGCTCCGCTCTACCGCTAGAATGCCGCGATCTTTATGGATTCACTTATAAGCAGGCGGACGAATTGTTTCATTACTTGGGCAATAATGTATATATTTTTTTCTACTACTGTATAAATAAGAAAACTTTGTGGTCCTAGCAACGCGAATGATAACGAAAGAGAACCTTCGTGTTACCTGGTTGCTAAGCGTTGCTAGCTACGAAAGTAATATTTTCAGCGCCTGGACAAAAACTAAGAGTAAAAAAAGAAAATATGCTTGTGGAAATATTAGGATTTATTTATAAAAAGTAACTAATTTATGACAACATATTTTAAAAAACTAGGTTAGGTATTAACATTAAAAGTAATTGTGCAATTTGAGCAATTAGCAAAAGAAATTGGAGGAATAATACTTGAATTAACAGTTTTTAAATTTGTTGTTGGGGTATCGTTATCACCTTTAACTACGTTAATATTCATATTTTTCACTGTTACTTCATTAGAGGAAATATTGGTAGGAATTTCGTGTAAAATCTTCTTTGAATTTCCACCTATTTAGGATTCAGCAATATATCCCTCCGCAACAGAAGAAGACTTCCAACCTCCATGCCTTTTAAGTCCAAAATATCGACATCCGAAGCATTGGCAAGGAACGTAGTTGACGTTCTTCTAAAAGAATGGCCAGTGTATCTACTGATGTCTTCAAGCTTCAAAAACTTCGCAATTTCTTTAGGTACATTTGAAATAGTGTGCTTTCCAATTACTTGATTAACACATTTACCTCTTTCATAACGATACAATAAACGCTCATCTAGAGCATTCCTTGGTCTCAGCTTAATATATTCCTGTAGAAATCTGACATAAGGAACTGAGCCTTCATCGTTGGTTACTACAAAGTTTCTTTTAACTTTATTTTTAGACTCCACTATTTTTACTATAGCCACGTCATTTCTTATTTCTACATCACTTAGCTTCATTCTGTATATTTCGTCTGTCCGGCATGCCCCAGCCACTCCCATAATGGCTATTACTTTTATTGCTAAGTAACTTTGATCAGGCGCGTTAAGTAAAAACTTTATGATTTCTTCTTTTTTAAAAATTTTTGACTTTTTTGCCTCATAACATCGTTTTTCCTTTTAATAAAAGCAACTAGTTTCTTGAACTCCGAAATATCTTGATTTTTGTTTACGGAAATTGTTAACTTGAGCATGGAATATACAGACCAGAGGGTTGGTGGTGATAAAGACTCGGATTTTTCTTGAAAATACGCCAACATCACATTCTCGTCAATCCGCCCCACATTTTTTGTAGCAAGCCATTCAGAAAACGATTTATATGTTTGATGGTACCTCTCTTTAGATTTGTCTGGCAGAAGTGAGGCACACGCAAGGTCAGCTGCCTTTTGGATGCCATTTTCATATTCATTTAACATTTTAAAATGGGAATGGATTTATACTAAATTAACAATAATTCAAAATCTGACAAGTGCTGATGACAGACAATGTCAACAATAAATGTGTTGCTATGGATTAATTTTTAACAGGTAAAATTTCAAAATCTCTGATATTTCTATTAAAACATGATGTTAATGATTATTAAATTATGCGATACATAGAACAGTAGCAGAAAAAATATAATACATTACACGATGCGAAAGGCCTTTCAAGTGTTCGGAGGTTTTAAATAGCCTCGGCTTCGCCTCGGCCATTTAAAAACCACCTCACACCAAAAAGTAAACTTTCGCATCTTGTAATGTAAATAACTATTTATTCAAAGTTTATCGAAACGGGAAAACCTGTAGCTATCATTATCAGCTCACATTTCTTTTTTATAATGAGACCTTAGCAGTGTTCAAAGATCTCAGAAAATTTCCTTCGCCATCTTTCTTGAGTTTTGATTACTTTGGGTACTTTCAGGTCTTCAGTTACTGCATTATAATAATAAAGCACCAAATTTCAAAATGCCAACGTTAATTTACAACTAACTGGTATTTTCATTGTTGTGGTGTGAACGAAAAATCTAAAGTTTTTACCATGGACGTAGATTTGCATGCTCGTCAAGAAACGTCAATAGAATTTTTCTTCAAAATTATTAGGGAAGCCAATAGTTGACCCCATTAAAATTTACATGGGATTTCCTATATCCCACCCGACAATGCACCACCCGGTATATTTTTAAACAGCTTTTATTTCGCATTGCTGTACGAAAATGAAAACTTTTCAAGTTTTCACCGAAAGTCGTTGTTGTTCTGCATCAGCTGGTGTCCCGATTCGAGCCCATCTTTGCGTTCATTAACTCCAAAGTAAACTTTAATAATAAGAGGAAATAAAATCGTCCCGAAGGCCAGAGCAATGCGCGAGCAGCAACATCACAGAAACAACAACAAAACAACTCGAAATGCAACCTTCCAAGTGCGACGTCCCGACGTCCGTGACGCCGCCGACGGAGCGCGGGTCAGTGATTCCTGCAGGAGTTATGTACGACGTCGATTTGGAGAATTGGGGATTTCGGAGATATTACAAAGGCGCTTGAATTGGACATTCGAAAGTCGGATTTGCCGTTTGAAAAATGGATTTGTCGAAGTTATTTTTGTAGTAGATACGGGGATTTAAAGCAGTACAAAAGAAATTTAAATAGTCAGTGAAATTGGAATTCAATGACTTTCTGTTATTTTTTTTATTTAATTCTACGGAATAAATAAAGTTAGGGAGTAAGGTTGCTTTTTATTTTTTAGGGGTTTCAACTACCTCTTGTTACAAAAACCCTTTAAAACTTTCATTTTAAAGCTTAAATCACATAAAATTAGGCAGAAATATTTTTAAAAATAGGTATTTAATTGTTTAAAATATTATTTAATATATTTAAACCCTAAAAATAACTTATTATGATTTAATAAAAAAAATTGTTTACCCTAGAAAAATTACCATATTGTCACAAAGTTGTGATTAAAAAATGTCACTGCCTAAAAGTATTACCAATTTAATTTTGTAATTTTTTAAACCTTAAAAAACCACCTCCTTAAAATATTACAATGCAAAAAATAGTACAAAACTGCGAATTTTTTAAAATATGCATCGAATCGCTTTTAGCACGCTCCAAAAAATTGTTTTTTTAAGCATAACTCCTTCAGTTTTTGTGATAAAAAGTTCTTTAAAAAACACTTTTGTTGGTTTTTTCAAGAGCTATAAGGTCCTATATATTAAAACTGTTTAAAACCCTTACTTTTTAAAAGGGATGAGTTTAAAGGGCTGAAAGAAGGTAGTGTTCGTCTATACACACGCGTTTTAAACGTTTATATCTCACTTAATTTCCGTCATCCGGTAGATTAAAAAAAATCAAAATATTTGCATTTCAAAAAGCTACAATTTAATACCTTAGTAATTTTCACGTATCTACCTTTGTTTTTGAGTTATTTTCAAGAAAAGGTCTTTTTTATTAAATTTAAATTTATTATTTCAGCTCATTTTTTTTTAAAAAATTTAAATATTAAAATTTAATGTATTTATATCATAGATAAAGAAATTAAAAACTACAATCATTTTAATTAGGGTGGTAATTAGGGGGTTGTTTTGGAAGATTTTTGCACTCAAAAATTTTGGTCTAATCTTATTTTAATCATAACTCACTCAACTTTTATGATACATACTTCTTTTTTAAAAAAGACGGTATTTGCAAGTGCTTTAAAAAAGTTGTTATTAGTTTTCCTTGAAAAATACGTAGATTTTGCGTTTGAAACTCTGAAATTTTGTGTTTGATGTTTGATGAATAACAGCTAACCTTTAACAAACCACAACTTTGTTTGTATTGGTCCCACAGCAATAACAAAAAATCAGTTTATTGTTTTTTTCAAAATCTACAATTTTTCCTTTACAGTTTTTTGATTAAACGTATACTTATCGAGTTATTTGCAAAAAACCGATTAAAAACGTTGATTTTATCGACGAAAAACTCCGACTTTCGATCCAGAATAACTTGAAAAGTATGCCTTTTTGCAAAAAATGCATGGAACATTTTTTGCTTGGAAATCATTTTTCTACCGATTCCTGCTGTCAAAATATAAAAAAAAATCCAGCCCCAAGGTAAAGGCGCCCTTTGGCATGATATAGATGTTGATCCTTGGACTATTTCCTACCTACTGTCAAAATTTCAAGTCATTCTATGCATTTCGAAAAAATTGCCAGGCAAAATGGTTCGTGTCCTGAACTACATATACAGGGGTGACAATTTAAAAACTTGAAATGGCGATATTTTAGGAACGAAAAAATGAATCAAAAACCCCTTAAAACAGTTTCTATAAAACTAAGGGGGAACAAAAACAAGCATATTATCCACCCTTATCAGCAACCCCTTGGACAGGGTGAGATAGACTCTAGAATCTTAAATAGAAAGGGGGTCGAGTGATACATCATTTTGAAGCTCTTGGAAAATGCTTTCCAATGATACCATAGAAAGCTACATTTCAGAAAATTCTTCTCTGTTTATCAAGCAAAAAAATAAATAAAACAAAATTTTGAAATTGTTTATTATTATTTAATTAAATTATACAAAATAATTACTACTGATATACTGGCATGTCTCTTAAGAATTCCAAACATGTCAAGCCCACAGGTATTTTGAATTGGTTTAGTTGCTATGATTTTTTGCCGAAAAAACGGGTTGTTTATAAAATGCATTTTATTATCACAAAATTTACTTTAAAAGTAACTTGTACTAGTAGTATTATTTTAAAAACAGTTGACTTTCCTTTCAGTTTAAACGAAAAGAAGGCACTTCTTATCTTTAACAATGGTGTACAGCACAGCTGAACGTGTAGACGTTATTTTCATTTATGGTTCCCAGGATAAATGTTACTTAAGGACAGCTCAACATTTTAACGAAAGGCATCCAGGCCAAAATGTAAGCCCGGAGTATGTTCGCCAATTAGTAGCCAAATTTGAAGAAACTGGTTCTGTCGCGAATAAAAAGAAATCAACCGAGACTAGTCAACGAAGCAGCGCAAATTGAAATTCTGGGTCAGTTGGCAATGAATTCAACGCTATCAACTCGTCAAGCGGCTGTAGCAACTGGATTATCTCGTGAATCAATAAGAAATGTACTTAAATTTCACAAGTTTTATCCCTATAAACTGCAGATACTGCAAGAACTTAGTGACGACGACCCGGACAGAAGAATCCAGTTTTGTGAAATAATGACAGATAGAATTATGGCAGAACCTCAACTAGTTATAAATATTTGCTTCAGTGATGAGAGTACCTTTTATTTAAATGGGCATGTTAATAAGCAAAACTGTCGTTACTGGGATAACGAGAACCCACATGTATTTAGAGAAGGGCATACCCAGTACCCCCAGAAAATTAATGTTTGGGCTGGTATATTGGGAGATGGTATTATCGGCCCAATATTTATACCAGGAAATTTAAATGGGGACATGTATGCTGAAATGCTACAGAGGTCTATCGAACCACTAATAGTGCGAGAATTAGAAAATCAGAGGGACATACACGGAAATTTATCTTTATTAGAACGCTTACTACATTTCCAACACGATGGAGCACCTCCTCATTATGTAGTTCCCGTTAGGCAATGGTTGGATGATCATTATCCTAACCAGTGGATTGGAAGAAGAGGTCCTGTTGAATGGCCACGTAGATCCCCGGACCTAACACCTCTTGACTTCTTTTTGTGGGGTCACCTAAAATCTGTGGTTTATAAAACGCAACCTGAGTCACTAGAGCAACTCCAGAATAGAATATTTCAGGAATGCCGTGCTATATCCAGAGAAACATTTGTAAATGTACGTGAAGAGTTTGAAAATAGGCTTTATTATTGTCTTCAAAACAACGGAAATCATTTTGAACATTTAATTAAATAATAATAAACAATTTCAAAATTTTGTTTTATTTATTGTTTTCCTTGATAAACAGAGAAGAATTTCCTGAAATGTAGCTTTCTATGGTATCATTGGAAAGCATTTTCCAAGAGCTTCAAAATGATGTATCACTCGACCCCCCTTTCTATTTAAGATTCTAGGGGTCTATCTCACCCTGTCCAAGGGGTTGCTGATAAGGGTGGGATAATATGCTTGTTTTTGTTCCCCCTTAGTTTTATAGAAACTGTTTTAAGGGTTTTTTGATTCATTTTTTCGTTCCTAAAATTTCGCCATTTCAAGTTTTTAAATTGTCACCCTGTATATGTATACTTATTTCGTACACAAAATCAATTTTTTAGTTTTGACAATTTCAGTTTCTAATGGTTTATAAATATAGTAAAATGAATTAAAACAATTGTAACACTTTTAATATCAAAATTTATTTTTTGGTAAATTAAGATGAAGAAAAATATGGAGCTTTATACTGGGAATAGTGATCCATCAAGAAATTAATTGTATTTGTTTTAACACTACCTAAACGGTGAAAAAGGTTTATGTTCCAATACTTTTAGGTGATTTTTTTCATGGTTTGAAATTAATTGGGAAAAATAAAAGTTGTTTAACTTAACGATGGGCCAACTCATTACCCGACTCGGGAACTTGGGCTTTTGAATTTGCCTAAATTACTCTAAATATGCACTAACCTACTATATAATTTAATACTTCCCCCATAAATTTACTCCAGTGGTTAATTCACGAAGTCCAATTTGGGAATTAGAGACTTCAAGAGTTTAATGGAATATTTAGGCGTTTAAACATGAAATTATTGGTAATGCTTTGTCTCTATTGTAAATAAATTGGGATTTCAGTAGAATTAAATAAATTTTAAATAGACAGAAATGGTTGCCTGTAGTTCTTGGGGAAGAGACAAAAAATAAACCTATGATGTTTGCTATTAAGTATAAACCCCTGAAAAGAAACTTTCCATAATTGTATTAAGTTTTTTGATAAATTTTGAATTACGGCATTTTGCAAGAATATTTGAAGTGAAAAAAATCGTAACCTTTTTAATGTAAGAATGACGACAAATTTTGACAAATTTTCAGTATTTTTCGATAATTGTGTAAAAAAAAAAAAATGTGCACTTTGTAATTTCCAATATTCTATTTTTTTGTGACATACAATCTTACAGAGCTGAAATTGAAATACCGATTACATGCCTGGAGCTGTGTGCCGAAGCATACTCGGGAACTAGTGGATTCCATCAAGGCAGAATTATTTGGCTGATTGGCGATCTTAAACTGACCGAAATTCTTGAAGGTTTAGAACAGCAGGAGGTATTTTTGATGGAAAATTCTGCGAAAATCGACTAACTTTATGGATCAGTTTTTTTTTTCGAGTGGGACATTTTAGAAATTCAACCACCGAATACGCGTAAACAAATACCTATATACTTTTTTTGAGCTTAATTTCGCATGGTTTTGCCACTTCATTATTCCATGGTACATTCGCGCAAACCCAATTTGGATCTTGGCCTTTCATAATATAGTTGCAACATAATGGTTTTTTAAAAAATAAAAATAGCTTTTGTTGCTATAACTCTAAAAATAAATAAATTAATTAATTTTATATGTAGCTTGCCGCCACATAAATTTGATTTTTTTAACGTTCATTTTTTCATCTACATAAGTCTGAAATATAAATAAGTTTTGCAACATTTATCGTTTTTTCTGCCGCTTCTTCATTTGCAAACAACCGAGTAACAAGGGAAAAAAGAAAAGAGTGTTTTACATCCTTTCTTGGAAATGAATTTTACAGATATGTAAAGTCGAACCTGACCTTCCAGATCCTCGAAAAAATGCCCATATCATAAGGAATCCGAAAGAAGTGAGTTAGAATAAGGGAAGGTTAAATTTCTATTATACCACCCTGTCCAAAGAATTTTTTGATATTATAGTGAAAAATGCAAACATCCTAATTTATAACAAAAGTAAATCGTCATTAGAGCGGGTAACAAAAGTTCTAGTGGTTATAATAGAATCAAAAATTAAAGAGTTGTATTCGAATGATCTTAGCTCTTCTCTTATACAATTCTTAAAATATTTTTATTTTTAATATATAACAACGAAAGTAATATTAAATAATAACAAGTACCCAATTACCATTATGTAAATAAGGGATGCATCTACTTCAATTAACATATTGTTCCATAAAAATACTTTATTATAAGCGACAGTAACTCGCACATAGTTTGACTATGGCAGGTAATGGATCATACCTTAATAATAAATAATATTAGGGTATTATATTGACGTTTTGGTTACTTTATGTATAACCATCATCAGAATATTTTATTATTCTAATCATTTTAACTAAACATATTTATTTTTTTATTATATTCAAATGTATGTGTAGAATTAACAAAAAATAAGATAAAGAGGTAAAATTGTTTACATGTAGTTTGCAGACATTTAATTATTCTTTTAAAATCTTCTTAAGTCCATCTATACCGGGTGTTGCTCCGTCGAGCGGGACATAGGGAATCCCATGTAAATTTTGAAGTGGTCCAATATTGGCTCCCCTAATTATTTTAGAAGAAAATATTATTAGGATTTTTTAAAGAGCACGAAAAGTTGTACCCAGTGTACAAATTTCAGCTCTTCTCAGTTCGCCAGCTAAGAGATAAATGCTAAAATAAGTTACGAATCTCCTATCTTCTTACGCGCCCTGTATTATTAGAAGTTTATAATAAAATACCAGAAAAATTATTTAACCTCTTACTCTCAAGTTGTCAGAACAATTCACATCATTTTTAAATAATGAACTACCAAATCAAGAAAATCACTATTATAAAATGGTTTTATCAGGAAATAGTTATCGAAGAGTAGCGGACATGTTTGCAGCCTATTTTCCCAATAGGCCAATACCAAGTAAATCGACAATAGAACGGACGATAAAAAAATTTGAAACTACAGGCACAGTAATCAATAATTGCAAATGTAAGAAAATCGACGTTAAAATCAGAGACAAATTGTACAAAACGAGAGGGATTTAGACGTGATACTTTGTGTAGAGGAGGCCGAAGGAAACATTAGCACGAGACAACTGGAGGACATTACTGGACAAGACCACACCACAATATCTCGAATTTTAAAAAGATGTAAATACCACGCTTACAAGTACGAAAGACACCAAGAATTAAGAAACGGAGACGAAATACGACGACAGAAATTTTGCTTTGAGATGATGGAGAGGACAAACACTGACAGAGGTTTTTTACAAAATATTTGCTTTACTGACGAATGCACTTTTACATTGAACAACGAACACAACATTCAAAATTGCCGGTACTGGAGTAACGAAAACCAAAATTGATTTGTTGAGAAAGGCTCAATATCCACAAAAATTAATGTTTTGGCGGGAATTTTCGGCCACCATATCCTTGGACTATTTTTCCTTGACCGAAATTTGAATGCGGAGTACTTTCTGGAACTTTTAGAGGAACAAATTTTGCCTGCTTTGAACAACCTTGCTCGTGAAAATCAAGAGATTTGGTATCAAATGGATGGCTGCCCAGCACACAGTACCAGAGCTGTGCGCGAATACTTGAACAACGCATTTAATAACGACATCATAGGCCCGAACCACGCAATATCTTGGCCAGCCAGGTCTCCGGATCTTTCGCCAAACGATTTTTTTCTATGGGGATATTTAAAAACTAAGCTTTATACCAATAAAAAATATGAAAATTTAGACCAGCTAAGGAATGCTATTTCCGCTGAATGTGCCAGAATATCGATGTACCAACTAGCCAACGTAAGAAATGAGTTTTATAATCGATTAGGTTATTGTCTGGCAGTTAATGGAGGAATATTTGAGCATTTGATTAAATCCGATATTTTCGTCATAAATTGATTTCTAAATGTAGACAAAGTTTGTTTTATTGTCTTGGTAACTGTAGTGCATGTGTTGGAATTAGTCTGTAAACTAAATGAAATGCGAGGATTCTTTTGAAATTCCGTATAAAATTGTTCAAGTACAGGGTGCATAATAGATACTACGTTGCAGAAGTATTTAAGCAGTTTACTCTTTACTGGTTGGTTGAAAATGCTCAAATTTTCATTTTGGGTGGAACTTATTGTGCTCTTCAATAAATCCTAATAGCATTTTTTCAAAAATAATTAGGGAGCCATATTTGACTACTTCAAAATTTACATGTTCCCTATGTCCCGCTCAAGCAATTTATTAAATGTATAAAAAAACTTTTATTCAAATTCATTTTGCGACTATCGTCGTTTTCCCGTCAACAATTTATTTGTTAAAAAAATATTTCTGAAAATATCAGAACATGGAGTCTGCTAAGAAAAGAACCTTAAATTAATATCACCATTTTTTTTAATTTAAACTTTTGCGAAGTCCTATATCAAACGTTTTTTTTTTGTAAACTTTCTTTCTCTTAAAAATTCTAACTAGAATTTGTTTGTTGCGTCTCTTATGTGGTCTACCTGTAAAAAAAATAGTATATTTCCAAAAACCTACTATTTACAGCTCAATTTCAAATATGTATTTAATTTGCAAAAATATTCAGGAAAAATGTTCATATGTTATATTTTTTCTTAATTTAATTTTAGCGGTTTTAGGCATTTTCTCGTCGTTTTTAGTTTACCTATGTAGAATAATTAGGATACTTATGCCAATTTTTGCAGGAGATAACCAGGAATAGCCCACTGTTTTCTTAAAAAGTCGCACACTCTTTAAAAGTGGCACAAATTAAAAAATGTACTTTTATAGTAGAGACAAAGGAACATACACTTTGCAATACAATGGTTTTACTAACCAAATTTTAGACTGAACTTACATCTGAATGTAAATTATTAAAGTAACTTAAATTTGGTTTATTTATGAAGTTAAAGGGGAAGAGAAAATTTAGATTTTATGTCTTTTTTGTAAAAAATGCACAATTTAATTATTGTTTTCAGCATATTTCGGTTCTTAGCGGACGTATTTATAAACTTGACGGCGAACTTTATGACAACTGCGGCGAGGGTGGTTATAAATGGTTGTATTAAACGCCATAAGTCTAACTTTCTTAAATCTTATGCTATCAGATGCTATTGGCCACAGGGGGAACCCTTTGGTAAAGAGCCCCTAGGGAAAAATCCTCTATTTGTAGTTTTTTCGTGAATTTGTTTAAATTTTATTGTTAAATTTAAAATTTTACAATATCTGCATTATTTTTAATGTATTCCCCTTGAGGCCTATAGCATTTGGTATACGTTTGATGTGGATCCCATATCTCAATTTTAGAAAACAAAAGTGTGTTTCCTGCGAAAAATAGTTAGAAGGCTTCGAAATATATGAGCGATAGTTCATTTGACGCGGAATGCAAATCTGAGAAAGGCGTTTTGAGAATTTTTTCTGCCAATAAAAATTGCAATTGTTATTAACAAAAAACGATATAAAAAAAGCCATTTCGATTTTTGATGATAATCTAAAAACCACAAGAGATAGCGAAAATTGCAAAAAAGATCCTCGAAGAAAAGGAAATTTCCGGTAAAAAAGTCCTGACCCCGGAGTTCTATCTATATTAATTGAAAAATTTTTAAAAAATATGGTGTATTCAAAACACTACAAATAATTTATAGTTTTTAGTTTTTCAACAAGTTAACTTGTTGAAAAACTAACTTTAAGTTAGATTTTCAACGGGAATAAATTCCTTCAAGTGTTTTGAATACACCATATTTTTTAAATTTTTCAATTAATTTTTAATACCCTTAAAAAATTATTTAATGTGACGTACTCGGTTTTGACGCCGAGCACGCAACCAAAAATGTCGCGCGGGGGCCCATTTTCAACGTTAAATTAAAACCATAAATAATGGAGATAGAACTCAGACAGTAAACTTTCTTATCAATAATTTCCTCCCCTTCAAGTATCTTTTTCGCAATTTCCGCTATCTTTTATGGTTTTTGAGTTATCATCGAAAATTGAAATGTTTTTTTTAATTTTGGTTTTTTGTGTTATAAAAATTGCAATTTTTACTGACAGAAAAACTCTCAAAACGCCTTCTAAATATTTTTCGCAGGAAACACATTTCTCGACTAGACTAAAAGAATTCTTAGTTTATGTATATATTTTTGTTATATTAATACAAAAAAGTGTGTTTCTAATATGTAGAAAATTTGCAAAAAAATCGTTAACAAAAATATTTAAAAAAATTAAATGTGGAAAATGTATGAAATAAAAGACAAAAAGTCTTGCTTTAGAAATTTTTTCGTATTAAGATTTTTCAAAATTTCTAGGTAAAGTTCGGGGTTGAAAAATGATTCCTACCTTGCGAGATGCAGTACATAATCTGCCTAGGCACTTTTAGTCCTGCGGCCAGGCAAGCGGCGAACGAGGCCGAGAAGTTGATGGCCATTTTTTCTTGTGATACCTATCACAAATCACAGAATCACTAGTCACATAATGGATATGATCACTGGTCACCGGGTGGCGCGAAGACTAAGCCGCGGCGTGCGGCGCGTTGCACCGCGGACGAGTTGCATACGATTTCGGCCAGAGGAACGCCGATCCGGCGCGGAGGAGTCGGGGGGACAAGGGGGCGGCCGACGACGCTGTTGCCGCTCTTTTGGTAATTGCACTGCGAGCGAGGTTTTGGCGATGGATTGCCTCGGCTCCTGCAACAGCATCAGCAGGAATGAGAGAAGAATGGAGCGGAGTCCGAGTGTGGGGTGCAAGCTGCATGAGTCAGGTAATAGAACGTCGAACCGCGAACTTGGCATGTTATTATGGGTACAGGTATAACGAATAATTAGTTGAGGGTTTAAGGTATCGGCTCTTGGAGCTTTTGCTGCGCTTTAACAAGACAATTTTATATCTTTTAATTACAAATTAAGTGTAATCAAAATATTTAAAAACTTTAACTTAATTTTTTTTATTTTTGCGAAAGAGTATCCGCAAAATTTTCCGTTTTTGAGAACTTGTAGCGAGCAGCAAAAAAATATCTTGCAATTATCAAATTACTTTTCAAACTGTATACCTATATGCAAGACATTTTATTTCTTGGACTTTTCATATTTTTTCTTGATATGAGGTGACTTAACCCACTGTAGGATTTTTTTTATCAAGCTAACAAAAAATAGTTATTCCATAGTTTTCATAACTTGAAAATATAAAATACCCTTTTTTAAAACGGGTATTTTTTCTTTTTTTGGGTTGACTTCACCCCTTTAGAGTGTCTTTTTCACCCACATAAATCCTCATTTATCACAAAAGTAGTTAATTTTGCTTTAAAAAGATTTATATGATGAAAAAATACGATTATATAGATGAATATATCAGCGTTTCTCAACCTTTTTTGGCCGGCGGACTAGTAAAATTTGTAAAAAAAATCGCGGATCAGTAATATTTTTATTTCGTAATCTTATAAATTAAAATTTAGTTATTATTATTTTTTAATAAATAATTTTTTTTCGCGTATGGAAGAAATTGTCCGCGACCAGCAAAATTTCTCCGAGGGCCACTGGTGGTCCGCCGGACCAGCGGTTGAGAATAGCTAATCTATATAATATAATTTATTCGGTTTTTAAAGAACAAGATATTTTATGGTGTTACCTTATACCTACAGAACCAAAATCAGATAAACTTTACTTCACATGTGACCATATTTTAATGCTCAATTTGGATTCTGTACAATTTTTCGTGGCTAAATTTCCAAAAGAAATTGATGCTATGTCAAATTTCCAATTAAAGTATTGACACAAAAAATTTCATATCAGGTGGATATTATTGGTCAGTGTATAATCATCAATGAAAATTTTTATGATTTTACTGTACTTATTTAAAGGTGATGGTTATAATTTTAGTCGTATTTCTTTAATATACTCACCTACAGTAATAACAGGCCTACAGAAAAATAGTGTGTGCTGTGTGTCGGGCTACCCCCGAATTTTTTACATATGCACCGATTTATTTGAAATTTTGACAAATGATAGATGGATGGTCGAAAAGCAAAATATATATGGGCCAATGTGCGCAACCACCCCTGGGGTGGATGCGACCCCTTCTCGGGGGTGTGCAATTTTTTACCCAAATTCCCCCAGAAATCGATAGACGAGTAAATTTAAAGTAAAAAATGTCATGTCAAGTTTTTTCGCCAGATCAATAGTTTTTGAATTATTCGCAATTGATAAGTACGATTTTTCGTTAAAAAAAAACATTTTTCAATTGTGTCATAAACAAAAATGAAGCTTATAAAAGGCAAAAAAATTGAGTTATTTATGAAGATCTTAAAGTTCTACCTAAGGCAAGTTATAGCTGCTTGAAGATCTTTCATTTTACGTGATTAAGTACTTAACCTCAAATAACGGGAAAAGGGTACATTTTTCAACAAAAAGTCATAGAATATTTTTTAAAGAGCATAAAAAGACCTTTAAATGAGCACCAATAAAAGTCTTTTTGACTGAAATTTCAGTGAGATATGGTGTAAAATAGTTAAAACTAAAAAAAATCGCAATAAAACTGTCATTTCATTCAAAATCAAAATTAAACTTATTCACCAATTACTTTATTTGTGTGTTATTTATGGCATCTAAAAGTTTTACTGATTAGAGATGCACAGTTTTGAAAAAAAATAGCTTAAATTATATGTTTTTTTTTGGTTTTTTCAAAAAAATTTCTTTTTCTCATTTTAACTCCAAAACCATAAGAGATACGAAAAAAACTTAGGAGCAGAAAAATGTAGCATTTTTTATGACGATTATTTTCTATTTTTATTTTTTTGTGGCATAAAAATTGACGGAGTTATAATCGATTTAAACTTTCACTATAGTGCGAGGACTGCTTTTCCGCAGCCCTTTGACCCTTTACCTATAAAATATGAAGGGTCTCAAGCTCTCTAACATACATAGACTTGTAGCCCTGAAAATTACCTTTAAAATGTTTTTTGTAGGATGTGATAGCTTCAAAATTAACAGAGTTACACAAAAAATAAGATTTTGAAAATTTTTTTAAACAATTTTAAAGTAGAAAAAGTTTCAAATTTTAGCGCACTGATTTTTTCTGTTGACACTAGGTTGTCTGTGGGTACATTTGAGACCTACTATGTATGTATATATACTGTCCAGAGAATAAACTTTAGAACCAACAAAATTTAAAATCAAAACATCAGTAGTCATTAAAAAATGTTTTTTTATTTTATTTTTGTCAAAGGAGTGGTTCTTAAGGGTTGCTAGGGTGTAGAAAATAAAAACATATTTTAAGTAGAGATAATAAACTGTAATACTAAAATTACGCAAAATGTAAAAATTGGCAGTCATTAAATAATTTTTTATTTCATTTTCTGCAAAGGGGTAGTTTTTAGGGGTTGAAAAGTGGTAACTAATAATTTTATTTAAATGCTATGAATTTTTTTTAGTAAAACTACAATTGTAATATTACAAATCGTAAAAATATTTTTTTAAAATTATTTTCATCAAAAGGGTAGTTTTTAAGAATTCTTAAGGGTTAATATTTCAAAATACACCAATTTTATATTCTACAATACGTTAGGATATTTATCCTATATAAATAAAAGACATTTGAATCGAAAAAAAGCCGGAAAACCTATAAAATCTATTTTTTCGATAAGGGGTGGTTTTCACCCCTTAAAAACAATTTACACACCTTGCGACCATATAGATTTTAATATGGAGGTAAGATAAGCTAATTCCAAATTTTCAAGAAAATCGGTGCATATATAAAAAATTCGGAGGTATGGCACTTTTTTGTATCTCTTGTAGTTTAGATAGTCGTAGTCCAAACATTCCGTCGTAGCAGGTTTTTACCGGTACATGTCGGTTTTTGGGTTTTTTTCGTTTTTTTGCTGTTTGACCCCCAATTTTGACTTCAGATTTGTGTTTAGCGAAAAAAATACGGCAGAAAATCCTAGTCCGACACCCAACACACCCCATTTTTTTTGTGGACCTGTGTAATCATTTATCTATAAAGTTATGAAAATATTTGGCAACAAAAAAAAATATTGTAGTAATTTTTTAAATGCCTTATCATTTTTAGATTATCTACGTATGGCCAGAAGTAAAAAAAAAATTAAGAAAACTCCTTGTTTTTCCAAAAAAAAAAACTTTTTAAATTACTTACTTACATTGAACGCTGATTAAGCTATATTAGAATTACCGCATCAATTACGTACGTAAGTAAAATGAGATATTAATGATTCCTTTGTGAAAATACGAAACCGAGTTACAGGTGTTTAAGTTGGGGTATCCGGCCTTCCAAATTGATGAATTACCGTCTAGGATCCCTTTAATCTGGAGCGATTATTATTAATATATCGCTTTTTTAATGTAAAATTGTAAACTGATACATTTTCAGTTTAAAATTTATATATTTTTAAATTATTTATATATGATTTCTAAAGAATGGGACCTCTTCGGTTCTGGTCCCGGGGTATAGCGAGTGTGCTTAGCCCAATTGACCCCTATAAATTGGCAGAATGCCTGAAATAAAAAAAAGAAGAAAAAAAACAAATATTCAAAACACTAATGTTTCGGTGCCAAGTCTACCACCGTTATTAAGATTAACTTAAATGAAAAATTAATTAGAAATTAAAATTAAATTTGTTAAAATTTGGTATAAAATTTAGGAGATTCTTTTTTTTGTTCTAGGACAGTCCACGAAGGCTGAGACCTAAGTACTAACGTACCGTGGGTATCTAAAGTGAGGTAAAAGGAGTTTATTCACACGAGATTTAGATATTTGGATTTAGAGAAAAAGAAAAACTTCTGACGGTAGCAGGATCCATAGTCTGGGCATTCAAGGGGTGAAGGAACGAACAAAGTGGGCTCAAGGAAGTTTAAAGGTGTATGGAAGCCCAATGCTATGGCCCATTCGATCAAAAAATGTCCAGCCCAGTATGAAAATAACTGTCAGAGTTGGCCCCGCCGATTCTGCGCAATAACAAAATTTCACGAAATAATTTAATGTGTTGCCCACTTACACACTGATAAATCAGTGTGAAGTTAGCCAACACATTATAATTTTATGAGTGCCGGAGTACCGTTTTTTGGATTGATCAAAACCTTCTTATTTTAGTGATTAGTGTTTATTAAATTGTGACTCTAATTTTGTGTTTATTGTTTGTTACTTATAATATCGTAACAAAATGACTAGAGGTTGTATGGTTTTGTCTTGCAAATTCAAGGGTAACATACCCGTCTTTTTAACTTTAGGTAAGTATTTTTTATATTTAAATTAGGTGCTTCTTATAAGACGTAACGTTAGGTAACCGAATAAATAATAATATATCAATTATGAATAATAGAAAATGAAAATTTCATAGGAAATATTAGTAAGAAAAGTAAGGCAATCTTAACTATCTTTTAGATGATTTCCACAATGTTTGTGTATTTCTGTGGATTATTAAAAAGAAATAAGGTTTACATTTAGGTACTTTTATTTCATTTAATAATTTAGTACACTCTTTTAAAGGATCAAAATTATTGATTACTGGGCAGACCTGGCAAATTTTAATATATACAGGTCCCTCTAATTGAATGAAAGGAAGTACAATTTGGTACGATTTTGGGGCGCTGATTACAAATCTAAAAAAATCGGCAATGTTTCGTTTTCGAGATATTCATCATCAAAATTGAAAATCAAACTAATCTTATTTACACTATTCCTCCTTCTTTTGCACAAAATTCTTGATTTTTACACTAAATTGGCACACAATATTTCACAAACACCTTTTAAAAACTTTTTTTTATGTTTATTTTACACCTTTTTTACACTTTTATTTTTTAAGCAAATATGGCTGCTGCCTTTGAACTTAAAAGTTCGCAATTTAATGAAAAAAAGTTGTAAAATAAATAAAAATACAAGGTTTTAAAAGGTGTTTATAAAATATCGTGTGCACTTTAGTGTAAAAATCAAGAATTGTGTACAAAAAGAAGGGAGAATATAGTGAAAATGAGGTTAGTTTAATTTTCAACTTTGATGATGAAGATCTCGGAAACGAAACGTTGCCGAAAAGATATTTTTTCAGATTTGTAATCAGCGCCCCAAAAACCCCTGTATACCAAATTTGATCAAAATCGGAGAGGAGGCAACTTTCGAGACAATACTATTTGTTTAAAAATAAATTAGATTTTTGGTTTCTTAATCTTGCATTATCAACTTTTTAAGCTCGACATACTGTACACACATAATATTTAACGGATACTGTTACAATGGATACTCAGATACCAAAGGTTACTAAACATTTTTAACCACTGTTATTCTGTCTCATGAATGTTTGTTATTAGTGAAAAGTATATGCCTAAAAAGCAGTTATAAAAATTTTCACTTTTTAATGTACAACCAGAATCTTAGGATTAGATTAAACTCATTTACACTATCTTGCCTCTTTTTATCACAAAATTGGTGATAAGTACATAATACTATCATACAATGTTTGAAATTTATTTTAAAAAATCGTGTTTTTATTTATTTACAAAGATTTTTGGTAAAAATACAAAACTTCCAAAAATATTGACCATTTAAATAGAAGGCAGTAAAGTGGCGCCATCTATTCTTTCCATATTATATCATATGATATAAAATCTAATATTACACAATAATTTTAAATATTCTACAGTAGTATCCTTTAATAACCAACAATTTTGTGCAAAAAATAAAAAAAAAGTGAATGTTGGAATTTGACATTTGATGATTTTATAGAAAGTAACAAAGAATTATGGAAATTCGGCCCTTACCTACTATTTATTGCGCAAATTCCGCGGGGCCAACCCCCCTATTCCCGCTGCCCTGCACGCCTGGACAATTTTGTTCTACAGTATTGGGCTTCCATACACCTTTAAACTTCCTTGAGTGGGCTTCGTAAGTTGGACAGTTTAAGAAGGCATAAAAGTGGCACTACGTGTTGCTCTGCTGGGAGCTGTCAAAGAAAGAACTATACCATACTGGCCAACTCTTCGGAGCAGAAGTCGTGAAAATACCTATAAAAGAGGGACAGACCCCCTACAGCTCGTCGGTGGGCAAGAGAAGGAACCTTTTCTGTAAGCGTGGGATCATAAATAAGACGAAAAACTCTTCTTTAAATGAAGTAAAAAATGCTAAATGTTGTAGGAGACGCCATTCTCCAGATATGAGAACAATATTCTAAAGAGGGTCTGAACTAGGATACATGCAGAGTATACAGATTAGAAGGAGAGAGATACTTTTGGGCTCGAAAAAGGAATCTAAGCTTTTTTAAAGCTGCTGAGGCTACGGATGTAATGTGTTTGTGCAAGATGAGGTTATTCTCAAAAGTAACACCTACAAGATTAAACGATTCTTTGTTCTGAGAACTTGGCCGCTCATATGTAATGGATGAGCATTGGCAGACATTTTTCGCAATAGCGAACATGACTGACGTAATGTTCTGTATTTTTTTGGTTTTATAGGGCTGAGCAAGTTCAGTTCGCTATACCCCGGGACCCAAGACCGAAGTAGTCCTGTTTTCTAAAAATTTAAGCGAGTTATCTCAACAAAAACATACTTAAAATAAATTATTGTTTAACCAAAAATTAAGGGCCTATTTAAATGGCTTTTTTGTTACTTTTTCGCTCTAGGGCGTAAAAATACAATTTTACGACCTCAAATGAGAGCGGAAAATTCTATTATACGGTTGGTGGTACAAAAAATAATTCTGTTAATCATATTATAATTACACAAGATGGTTATTTCGATTTTTTTAAATATGAAAAGTTCCTCTCTCCAGCCCGAATATCATCCCATTCGGCACCATTATTTCTAAATTGTGATAGAAAATTTCCGGAAATGTATATTTGGAAATATTTCCGGAAATATATCAAGAAACTTTGGAAATGCATATATGGAAACAGAGAAATAAAAACTACAAAACTTAAAAAACTAAATATTTAATAAAAGTTTATCTTAGGTAATACTATAAATGGTTACATTTGGCCAAAGCCAGGCAAAAAATATCTGGCTCAAAATCTAAGTAGGAAACGTTCGGAAATTTTCAATATTTCCATATCCATGGAAATATTTCCATTTACAACACTATTTCTAAATCAAACACACTTTCTTATTTTCTCTTTGTCCATCCTATATCCATTTCCCATACCCGAAAAATTCAAACAAAGCCCTCCCTAAAAGTGCAAGGTGCACCGCCACCGCGATCGGTCGTCGGCGTCGCTGGCGTCTCCTCCGGCGTCCCGGCGCCCCCCGGCGACGTCGGCGTCCCTTTTTTTGCCACCGACCGGCAACCGGTATCGATCCGAGTGCAGCAACCCTGCGCTGCGCCGCGCCGCCACCAGATGCACGTGCATCCGAAATGGGGGGGATCGGGGGGGAATGACGGATGCGGCAACGTTGCCGGGTGCAAGGAAAAGTGTGCGAGGAAAAATCATCCGATGGTTTATTGGAGTTTCGCGGTTTTGAAAAGGAAACTTTTCGGTGCTTTGATATTTTTATTGTTTTGATAGATAACAAAGAACTTCGACGCTTTTGAAAGTCTGAGTGAAAATTGTTGAGTTATAAGAGGGATCTTTAGATGATCACCAAATAATGTAAAATTTGTGCACGATTCTCAATATTTTTTTTTTTTTTTAAAGATTATCTCTATATACAATGTGGAACAAAGTTTGGACTAACCCCAATCTAGTCCAGTAAATGAAGGGAAAAGCTGCAAAATAAATCTGTACAGTTTTCCCTTGTAGCGCAATTCTTAGGTCTTCGGAGATGCTTTTGAGCGAAAAAAAGTTTACCAATATTAACACTTGGGAAAGGGCTGAAAATGCCCCTTAAGGCCCGAAAAATGGGTTTCCCGCTGATATCTGCCAAAATATGCGAATTGGAGAATTTTTGTTTAAACAAAAAATGAAGATCGCTTTATAATCTACAAAAATGGTCCTTATAGTTTTTTTCGAAAAATCGATAGTTTTCGAAATAACGGAACCCAAAAATCCCTTCATTTCAGCTGCCGCTAGTGATGAGCGAGACCGGTCTTGGTCTTGCGGTATTGGTCTTGCTCTTGCAGCAAGACCAAGACCAAGACCACCTTCTCGCTTGCAAGACCAAGACCAAGACCGGGGTATGCAAGTCAAGACCAAGACCAAGACCGAGGTGCAAGACTACGCAAGACCAAGACCGACCTGAAAGACTCTTGCACTTTTGTCACTTTTTTAAATTATAATATTTAATTTTAATATTCAATATAGAGAGGTATTTCATACAGACATAACCAAAAATGTGTCGAAACCTGCCTAAAAAGGCGATTATTTTATGAGTAACAGGTTTTTTTAATAAAATAATAATTAAATCGATCACTTCGTTTTTTAATAAAATTATCTAGAAACGATAACTAGTAGATTCAGTAACATGTTTCAAAAATAATAGCCGTTTACGACAGAGAAAAACTAAGAGTACAAAAGTTATAGAAGCTGAAAATTACTTACCTATTCCTAATGTTTTTTTTTTAATTAGGTATCTAGTGATGCCACTTACTGGATCAAATATTTCAAAAATCCAGGAAAACATTATTTTTGTGCCACACTGTAAGAAGTAGCATCATTAGATTGCTCCTTTAAACTAAGATATAAATGTAAAAGTGATGGTTTAATAAAAAATATATTTGTCATTTTATATAGGAATACTTTTTATATAAATGGATTTTAAATTTCACTTCCGGTTTAGACGGAAAAGTCAAAACAATGCCAAAAGTATAATGGTGACATCATTTTTGTCAAAACCGAAAATGATATATAAAAAACCATCTACGTCGACATTGTACCTATATAACAGTTCAAGAATTTCCAGCATAATATACAGGGAAGCGATTTTTTTAAATGAATTTTTTGCTATAATTTTTCTATTTTAGGTTAAGAGCTAAAAATAAGGAAGTTTTCTTGAGTGGTAGTGGATTTTTTGAAAAATTCTTAAATAGAAAATAATTTTACATTTTACGCCCTTTTTTCTATAATTTTTGTATATTCAGTTTTTTACCATTATAAACGGTTTCGGATATATCGATCTTTGTCGCACTATCGAGCCACCTTGTATATGCAGAATGTTTATAAAGTATTTGTACAAACTTTGTACGGCAAATGTTTGACTAATTTGAACATAGAAAGTTTATTTGAACTGAAAAGCTTTCTAAATACCTTTTTTTTTAATTAGAAACCAATGTTTACATATCAGAATCATTTTCATGGAAATTTCACATCTGGTTGAAATTAAAAGTTTTTTTTCTGCCCTCAGAGTACTCAGTATTGTAATTTTATATGCTTTTTTAAAGAAAATTTAAATATTTACTATCACTAAAATGAAGCGCTATAAATAAATAAACCCCTACATTTAAAATATCCTTTTTAATCAAATAATTTAAATGTACATGTAAGGTTAAAATTGGTATATTTTAAAATTTTAAAGCAAAAAATATAGTCTCCATCTTTATTTATTTGTAAGTATTAAAAAACTATATATTTTATTTAAGATTGCTTAGTTTAAATTATCACTAACAAAAAAAGCAAGACCAGCAAGACTCTTGCAGCAAGACCAAGACCAAGACCAAGACTAGCCCGGTCTTGGTCTTGGTCTTGCTTTGCTCATCACTACTTTGGGTACTTTCAGGACTTCAGTTACTGGACTAATCATTAGGTTATCTTTAACTTCTTGAAAAAACGCTCCAACATGTCAATTAATTTTTTTTCTCGCCCAAATTTTGACGTAATTCATTTGTTTATCGATTGACAGCTGTCAAAGTTATGACGTTATTGTTATTTTTTTCTTGTAATACACCATTTAAAAGCATTTGCATTTTGATTAAAAATTGTTTTGCCCATCTGCATTTTTAGCCGTTTCCGGACTTCTAGAAAATCTGTAGAATAAACGCGAATCAAAAACTCATCATCTATTGAAATGCTTTTCAATGCACATCATTTGAAAGATTAAAGGGTCTAGTTTCTAAATGTACTTTTTTCTTTTTAATAAAGTCCAATAGTTTTTTAAAAATTAGGGAAATTCATCACACCAGTGACTCGCGGACAAGGAAGTTTAAAGGTGTATGGAAGCCCAATGCTATGGCCCATTCGATCAAAAAATGTCCAGCCCAGTATAAAAATAACTGTCAGAGTTGGCCCCGCCGATTCTGCGCATAACAAAATTCCACGAAATATTTAATGTGTTGCCTACTTACACACTGATAAATCAGTGTGAAGTTAGCCAACACATTATAATTTTATGAGAGCCGGAGTACCGTTTTTTGAATTGATAAAACCTTCTTATTTTAGTGATTAGTGTTTATTAAATTGTGACTATAATTTTGTGTTTATTGTTTGTTCTTAAATATGTAACAAAATGATTAGAGGTTGTATGGTTTTGTCTTGCAAATCCAAGGGTAACATACCCGTCTTTTTAACTTTAGGTAAGTATTTTTATATTTAAATTGGGTGCTTCTTATAAGGGCGTAACGTTAGGTAACCGAATAAATAATAATATATCAATTATGAATAATAGAAAATGAAAATTTCATAGGAAATATTAGTGAGAAAAGTAAGGCAATCTTAACTATCTTTTAGATGATTTCCACAATGTTTGGGTATGTCTGTGGATTATTAAAAAAAATATAGGTTTAATTTAGGTACTTTTATTTCATTTAATAATTTAGTACACTCTTTTAAAGGATCAAAATTATTGATTACTGGGCAGACCAGGCAAATTTTAATATATACAGGTCCCTCTAATTGAATGAAAGGAAGTACAATTTTATGTTAAAGTTCCTTTTTGCCTTTTCTGTATTTGTTTGGTAATTGGCAATACCATTTGTTTAAAAATAAATTAGATTTTTGGTTTCTTAATCTTGCATTATCAACTTTTTAAGCTCGACATACTGTACACACATAATATTTAACGGATACTGTTACAATGGATACTCAGGTACCAAAGGTTACTAAACATTTTTAACCACTGTTATTCTGTCTCATGAATGTTTGTTATTAGTGAAAAGTATATGCCTAAAAAGCAGTTATAAAAATTTTCACTTTTTAATGTACAACCAGAATCTTAGGATTAGATTAAACTCATTTACACTATCTTGCCCTTCTTTTTATCCAAAAATTGGTGATAAGTACATAATACTATCATACAATGTTTGAAATTTATTTTAAAAATCGTGTTTTATTTATTTACAAAGATTTTTTAAAAATACAAAACTTCCAAAAATATCGACCATTTAAATAAAAGGCAGTAAAGTGGCGCCATCTATTCTTTCCATATTATATCAGATGATATAAAATCCAATATTACACAATAATTTTAAATATTCTATAGTAGTATCCTTTAATAACCAACAATTTTGTAAAAAAAAAAAAACAGTGAATGTTGGAATTTGACATTTGATGATGTCAATTTTATAGATAGTAACAAAGAATTAGGGAAAACCCGGCCCTGACCTACTATTCATTGCGCAAATTCCGCCGGGGGCCCAAACCCCCCCATTCCCGCTGCCCTGCACGCCTGGACAATTTTGTTCTACAGTATTGGGCTTCCATACACCTTTAAACTTCCTTGCTCGCGGACTCACAACTAACCACATCTATCTAGTGTGGAATGTTATGGATTATTCGACGGCCGTTTTTGCGAAAAATATTGGTGTTGCAAAACATTTTTGTAGATTTCGAGGTGATCTTCATTTTTTGTCTGAACAAAAATTCTTCAATTGGGACTTTCGGGGGCCATTTTCAGCGGGTTCCCACGTCGAAATCGTGATAACATTTCTCTCGCTCGAAAGCATCCGCGAAGACCTAAAAATTGGGCCACAAATAAAAACTGTACAGATTTATTTACAGCTTTGGGTACTTTCAGGTCTTCAGTTACTGGACTATTGCGGATTTTTATTAAATAACAAGAAAATTTTTTAAAATACGTTGTTGACAACTTTTTTTTCTTTAATTTAAGGTTTTTTTCGCATTCCAGCAAGCATTTAAGACATTATTACCCCTCGCACGAAATAAATTCTTTCCCCCATTCGTTTCATAATAAATTCCTCGACTCCCTGACCTTTCTTCTTATATATACGCACCGCTGGCCCACTTTACGCCCCTCTTGTATTTTCATTAACCCACTAAGGTAGCTCTAACTTTTAGAGGGGTGAGTGTGAAGTCCTAACTAGGGCACAAGTGCCACTTGCGGAAGTTTGCCCTGCCGAAGGATTAACTATTACGTCATATACACCTGCCAGAAAGTTCCACGTAACTTTCGGAGTTCGGTGGTCTTGATTGGGGAAGTTATGCGTATGGAAACTTTATTTAGGGGATGCACATTAACTAAACTTATTATTTTATGTATCTTAACTTTAGCAACAACAAAATTTTTGTTTATTTTACGCAATTTAAGTTCTAAAATTTAACAATATTTTTATTTTCTTTTAAAAAAAAAATATTGTCCAACAAAACGGGCTCTATTTTATATATATATATATATATATATATATATATATATATATATATATATATATATATATATATATATATATATATATATATATATATATATATATATATATTATATATATATATATATATATAACGAGATATGGTAAAACTTTTTATTACAAGAATGATAGGAACAGTGTGAGAAAACATCGGAAGTGTATCTTAACTCGTATCTCGAGAGATGACAACCATCGAACTTTATTCAAATTATTGGATAGAAACTTCGCTGAGTATGGTTCGTTTGAAAGCCTCTAGACAACAAAATGACAACCGAATGGTTTAAATAACAGAAAATTACTAAAAACTAGAACTAAAAAATTATAACAAATGTTCAAAATGCTGCCCGTCATTTTCTAAACAAATCGCCACTCTTCTCTGTATGTTATTAACTGCGCGATTTATTTCTCTCCTTCTTAATCTTCCAAACTCCCTAACGATGTTGAGTTGAAGTTCCTCGATATTTTGGTATTCGCCTTGCCCATAAATTCGGTTTTTCAACGTACCACATAAAAATGTATCGAGGAAATTGAGATCTGGAGACCTCAGCTGGCCATCTTACCGGCCCATTATTCCCAATCCACCTGTCACCAAACCTTTCGGAAAGATAATCGGATAATTTTGTCTTGTGTTGTGAGGTGGAAAGCACCATCGTGTTGGAACCAAATACTCATTGTAGTTTGCTAATGGTAAATCGCCCAAATAGTCTTCAAAAGTTGACGTCAAAAACTGATAATACATTTACCGTTCAAATTTCCGTTGAAAAAATGAGGTCCCAAAATTCTATTTTTATAAATGCCTGCCCAGACATTAAGACTGAATCGCATTTGGGGTCGTAATTCTCGAAACTGCCGGGATTGTTTATGCTCCAAATGTGTTCATTGTTTCGATTAAATATTCCACAATTGGTGAAAGTGCTCTCATCTGTCCAAATAACATTTTCTAGAAAAGTTGGAAAATTTGGTCGCCTTTGTAGCCAATCACAAAATTTAGTCTGCCTTCAGAATCACCAGGGTGCTTTGCGATATGTGGATTTTGTAGCATTTGAAACCACTTTTCCTGATCTCTCCAAACAGACGTGTGCGAAGAAACATCCAAATCAGTGTGTATCTGGCGTGTGGATTTACCTGGATTCGTATTTATCTACAAAATATGTATTAGTTTTTCATAAACGGTTTAATATTTTTACAGTTGATCGCAAAGTAACTAATTCCTAAATTCGAACTAAGTCATAAAGTCGACGCATGCAGCTGGTATGTATTTGAAAATTGCCGCGTTCGTCAACACTTTTTTCCGAATAGATAATCGATTAGGTTCTTTGCGTCCTAAAACGAATGTTAACATTAATTATACCTCGTTTACGATGTTTTCTTTACTTTCCTCATCCATTCTGTCCCCATATTTTTGTCTTCGCTTTTTAAACGAACCATACTCAGCGAGGTTTCTATCCAATAATTTGAATAAAGTTCGATGAGGTTGTCGTCTCTTGGGCTACGAGTTAAGATACATTCGATGTTTTCACACTGTTCCTATCATTCTTGTAATAAAGTTTTACCATATCTCGTTTTTCTTCATTGGTGAATTCCATTTTTAACGACACCACAACTGACAGTAAACACAGAACGTCATTTACACGTCACCGATTTGGACAAATCAAAGCCAACTACGTTATAAAATATGTTCTAGTTAATTTTTCGGATTTTCCAGGCAACAAGGGTAACTTATGATATATCAAGTTGAAAATGTGATAAAAGGGGCCATTCAAATTCATAGGCATTCCCATATGGCGTCCATAAGAAAAAAAGTTGATGATGGTTACGCAAAAAAACGAAACGTCGAGTTGCAAACTATGAACACCATTCGATAGAGCGGAAAAAGTGACAATGCAAATGTATTATTTATTTTGAAATTCGTTGAAAAAGAAACCAGAAAAAAATAAAACGATTTTCCAAAATTCTGTTTTTTTCCGGATATCTCCGGAATTACTCGGAATTTTCAAACTTTCTAAACGGTATATTGTTGGTCACATAAATGCCCAATTTGCCTTAATTTAATCATCTTCGTATCTCCTATAGTTTCCGAGATCCCAATGGTGAGAGTCGAATTTGAAAACACCCGGTATATATATATATATATATATATACAGTGTGTCCCAAATTACGGGGATCTTGGAAACCACGATAGATAGAAAATCGGTTAAATGGGGGAAAGTTTTGGACAATTATGTTAGTAAGCTAATCTCGTTTACTACATGGTTTTATCTATTCAGGTTTCTGAGAAATTTTGAAAAAAACCTGAAAAATGCATTTTCGAAAATCGTCCATATTTTTTTTATAAGTGAAAATTTTTCAAATTTTTGAAAACTTCTTGAAAGCAACTTTTTTTGTAGAATATGACCGAGTAGTCAATTTTTATTTTCTACGTTTCGGGTTTTTAGAATCATTATCAACTTTATTTTTTCATATGGACCCCATATTGGATTTTTAACAACCAAATAGTTTTTTTATTCTGATTTCAACAATGTATAACATGTCATAATTTAAGAGTTTATTCCTCATTTATTTAAAAAAACAAATATTTTCTCAGTTGGCCTTGATTCCGGCCGATTTTTTTTTGTAAACAATAAAATATTAGTAATTGGAAAAAAAAGATAAGCTGAACAGATATTTTACAGAAATGGGTTCGCGAACATAGCTATAACGTTAATACCGTGTTACAACAAAATTTAAAGGCGCCCATATGAAAAGGTAAAAAAGATGATTTATCCTTTACTTTTTTATAGGGCATCTGACTCAATTTTTTAAACCCCGTATAACCAAAATTATTTTTCTAAATGCACCGTAGGTTAAAGGTAACGTCTGCAAAATATGAAAATTTTACAGTGAATAATAAAAACTACATAAGACGGGGAAATGGCCAGGATTTTATATATATATATATATATATATATATATATATATATATATATATATATATATATATATATATATATATATATATATATATATATATATATATATATATATATATATATATATATATACTGACAGATGGACAGGAATTTGTGCCCCCTTTTTTAAAACCTAAGGTTTCTTTTTTAAATTATAATAAAAAATAAAAACTAAACCCTAAAACAAATGCAAATTTACCTAAACAGAGAATAAAAGATTAAAACAAGAAAAAAGACAAACAAACCGGGGAAATCTCCGCTGCTAGAGTAGAGAAAATTACTGAATGAAACTCGGACAGAAAGTTGGCAAACTAAAACTTCTCAATATTATTTTGTTCAGCCCAGTTTCGTTCAACGGCTTTCAGAATTTATTTTTATATGTTCACTTTCGCTTTTGCTCGAACTTGCTCGATGAAACATATTATTATAAGCTGTTTGACTTTGAAATAACGAAAGAGCAACTTTAAACTTTACGATTTGTTTTATAGTTTTGCAAGTATCATTCATGTTATAGTATGTTTTTGTTAGGATTACACACTTTGAAACTTTTAGACAATGGGACCACTTAGCGAACTGAGCCTGATCTTATGAACTGGCAGACCGCCTGAAACAGAAAAAACCGCCGAAAAAAAAACCCAAAAACTTCAGACTTACTTAAATGAGAAATTAAATAAAAATTGAAATTAATTTGGTAAAAATTTTGTTATAAAATTTAGGAAATTCTAAGAACTTTTTAATATTTGTGACGTTTTGTCATAAATGATACGTTAGTTTGTATTTACTGGTATATTTATAATTTTCAAAACTACCTAGAGGGTGGTCTTCATCACCCTTTAGGTATTTAGGTTAATTGATTTTAGGTTTACCCGAAATTACTTCAGCATTAAGCATAGGTAACCATTAATTTTTTAAAATCTGGAAAAATATGAGAACAATTTATTCATTTGGAAAACGGTTTTAAAGGGGAAAAAAGTAAAAAAAAAGCCTATTTTTGGGATTTGCAAAAAATCAAACCTAATATTTAGGGATAATTTATGTTAAAATGGGTCCTCAAAAAAAAACCCTTTTAAAATTCATATTTGCTAACATCACACTTAAAAACCCAAAAAAAGGGAACCCCAGAAAATCAAAACTTTCAGCAAAAAGAAGTTTGATTTGAAAAAGCACCAAAAAATTTCCTTCTAAAAAAAATTGCTACAATTTTTGGATTACCGGTTTTAGGGGAGATGAACTTACAAAAATAATGATTGATAAAAGGGGAAAAAAAAATTTGATAGTGGGAAAATTCCGACAGAAAAAAAAACATTCCAGAATATTTGTATGTCCGAACTTTATCTGCAATTGTACCGAAAAATGCAAATTTGCAAAACCACATACCCCACATAGACGTTTTTGTCCATTATAAACAAGGGGCATGCAGTACGCAATGTGTGGGAATAAATTTAATAGGTAAAAAGCCTTCAGAAAATTTCTAAATTAAAAATTAAAAAAAAAAACCCAAAAAGTACACTAAAATTTTCGTCGATCCTCTGCGACTATGTTAGGGGTTCTGGAGGGAATTACCAATGTCAAGCGACTTGGGGGTGGAAAACAACGGGTGTAGCTGAGAGCTACATTGATGAAACCACAAATCAGAAAAAAATAGTAATAAAAATTTACCCAAAAACCCCCCCTGAGCTAAGTCAACCTTCATCAAAGGCAAAAAGCGCTTTCCCTAAGCCACCTGCTAAATGAAATTTCAGGTTCTGTAATTAATTTACAATATCAATAACTTTTTTGTTGTAAATGTTATCAAAAATAATTCCCCTTTTTAAATATGTTGTAGTAGTTCTTTAGATTAAAAAATTTAAAAATAATCATTGCTTTAATATTGGGATTATCTGACGCTCGTAGGAAATTTTTTCCCCAACGCTTGCGAAAGGGCTTTTGGATTTGAGGGAAAAAAATTTTATTTTTATTTAATAATATAAATGCCCTTCTTTTATTTTAGGTTTGTTCTCAAAAATGAAGACAAATTTTTTATTTGTGGGCTTTTGTGTTTTTATAGTATGTTTTATGTTCCTTACAATGGCGGAAGAGAGGGGCGAATGGGGCGATCGCCCCCCCCCACGTCATCCAAAAAAAAGGGGAAAAAAAAATTGTTATTACGGTATTTAGTTTTTTTTAAAATTTAAAAACTTTTTTGTTTACTGATTTGGGGGGATTTTTATTTGAAAAAATAATGTTTGCTATAATACGTACCTGCTAGTCCAGGGAACGAAGCTAAAAAAAATAAACCCGGAATTTTTTTACAATGAATAGATTTGATTAAAATTTTAAGTTTAATAACCCTCCTCTTTAAAATCTCTATTATGCCCATGGGCGCCTTTTTTTTTTAGGGGGGAAAAACCTTTTTTGCAAAACCTATAAAACTTAAATTAAAGTTAGGTTATAAAATTTGACCAAATAGGTTAAAAAATAGTATTTTTTTTCTTTAAACATTATTTGAAATATTTTATCCTTTCAAATCAACCCCTATTATGATTTTAAATTTTAAAAAATAGATTTATTAAAAATTAATATATTATCAGAGGGTTTGCCAAAATTTGGGATTGCTTAACTTACCCTTCATTTTAAAATTTCCATTATGCAAAAAGTAGCTTTTATTTTAAGGGGAAAAACTACCTCTTATTGAAAAAATCTTAAAAACTTTCATATTGCTTTCACAGAATTAGGCTTAAATAGTTAAAAAATAAATTTAATTATTTAAAACATTATTTAATTTTTTAAACCCCTTAAAATAACTTATTATGATTTATTAAAAACAAATTTATTTCAGAAAATTAAATTTTTACGAGTTGTAATAAAATATTAAAAGAAAAAAGTAAAAACCCGGGGGTTTTTTTTTAAAAAATTCAGAATCAAAAAAGTTAAAATTTAAATTTTCACCCTTAAAGTTTTTACGCCGATGAGGCTTTTTTATTTTTTAAGGGTGAAAACTACCCCTTATTACTAAAACTTTCAAAACTTGCTCCATTTTTATTTTTAATCTTAAATAAAGGGAAACTTGGCTCAAATAAGAAATAATAAATGTTTAATCTTTAAAATATTAGCTAAAGTAAATAAACCCCTTAAAAGCAACCCAAAAGGGATTAAAAAAAAAATTATTTTAATGAATAAAAAAAAAAAATATAAATTCCAAAAAAATGTATTAAATGAAAAGATATTTAAAAAAAATGTATTTGGATTTTTGGAATGCTTTAAAAAATTGGTTTTAAGCATAACTCCTTGGGGTGCAATTTCCAAAAAAAAAAAGAAATGGGCAACGAATCAAATCTTATACATCTAAAATTTTGCATATGGGCTACGCATTTAGCAAAACTTTTTTCTATAACTTTATTTCGATATTTTCTGGTACAACTCCGCTTTTGGATTTTTAAATTAATTGAAATTTGACAGATAGTGCAAATCACATGACTCCTAACTCGCCTATTTAGAATCTCTTACGACACTGGTATTTTTCCGGAGAGCTGGAAAACCGCACGTGTGCAACCTGTCCCCAAAAAGGGTAAAAAACTCAAAAATCAATCAAATTAATACCTATAGACGAGATTAAAAATTTGGGCCAAATTAACCCGGATGAAATTTTTTAAAAAAAAATATATCACGTATTATTAAAAATTTTTTAGGCCGGGGCAAATAGGGGCATAAAATTGCATGTTTTTTCAAGGTTTTTTTGGACATGGAAATTTAGTTTTGGAAAAAAAAATAATTAAAAAAATGCCCCTTAAATTTTGGGCAACCCCATGGCACGACACGAATGACGAACCGCTTTAAACTCTAATAAAATTTAAAAGTTTAAATATTTCTTATTAAAACTACATTATTGCCACTTCTATTCTAGTGACAAAAGCCTGGCAGATATTTATACTTCTTCAAGTCCCCTGCTATTTTTATAAAACCCATTATAGGGAAAAATTTAATAAATGAATAAAATCTGATGAAAATTTTAGTGCTTTTTAATAATTTTTCTTATTTATACGAGTATTTTATAAAGTATAAAAAAGAAATACAATGCAATTTTTTTTTATATATCCACTATAAAAAATTTTAAAAAAAATTAAATATCTAAAATATACATTGAAACAAAATAGGAATTTTGTCATTAAATATCATCATATATCATCATCTTAAATTTATGATAATAATATATACTTAAAAAGCACTATAATTGTTCATCAGATGTTTATTCATTTATTCCCAAATATTTTTATAATAGTTTGTTTTAAAAGGGGACAAAATTGGGAAAAAATATAAAGAAAATGCCAGGCATTTGTCACTAAATAAAAGTGGCACTAATGTGTTTTTTAATAAGAAATATAAAAATTTAATTTGAAAATTTAAAGGGTTTTTTGGGTGGGAAGGGGAACGCAAAAAAAAAATTGTGCCGGGGTTAGCACCAGATTTGGGGGCACTTGATTATAAAATTTTTTTTTATTCCCAAAAAAAAAATTTTAAAATTAGTTTCAAGCGGTTACTCGATTGGTAAGTTTTTTCCAAAAAAAAGTCCTTTTTAAAAAAAAAAGCAATTTTATGCACCATATTTGCCCTGGAAAAAAATGATTTTTTCAATAGATACAGTGAGTAGTATTATTTAAAACATATTTCACCGGGGGTTTCTCGATAGGCCATTTTTTTCAGCCAGCTTTTTAGACTAATATCTCCTTTTTTCAGTTTCTTGTAGGGAAGGGGGAAAAATTTAATAATTCACAAATCTTTAAGTTTGGGAAAAAAAAAAAAATTTTTTAAAAGACAGTATTTATTCCGTCACAGAAGATCCACAGGATCTTATACCCCCCCGTCTCACTCAACGGCCAAAAGAGTTTTTTGGGGGAACCCCGGGGTCGTTTTCCCCTTTTATATACCAAAAAACATTTAATCGGGGTTGGTTGGGCCCCCCTTTAAAAAACTTCTTCCCCCAAAATTTTTTTATCCAAGCTTTGTTTTTAACTTTTTTTTTTTTTTTCTAATCAACGTATATAAGTTTTTATAGATGGCCATTCTTCCAGCTTCTACCAAATTAATGCTGGGGCGGGGGGGTTGGGGTTTCCCCAACTATTTTTTTTTTTCACATCGATGATCTTCTTTCTTCCAGAATCAATCCCAATCATAGTTTTGCTGACTCTAATGTTCAATTTCTCAAGCCAGTCAATAAGGGGGTTTTGGAAAACAGAAAATTGGAGATGTTTTTTTCCAAGATTTAAACAAATTTTTAAAAGGGGGGAAAAAAAATTTGGGGTTTAGTTTAGTGGCTCCAAAACACAGTCTTGCTCCCCGTTCAGAAAAAACGGGGGACTTGGGTGGGGGGGGCCCATGTTGTCGTACATTTTGAGAAAAATAATTTTTCCCAAAAGGGGGCCGCTGAGTTCAAACGCCCGAGGGCAAAAACCCAACATAAGGGGAAAAGGGTTTTTTAAAAAAAATTTTTTTCCAATAGAAAAATATTTTCTTTTTCCCCCCCCCTTTTCCCCTATTTTTTTGGTTAAAACGTTTTTTTTATCAAAAAAAAGGGGGGAAAAGGTTCAATTGTTTTAAAAAAACCCCAAGATTTCCCCGCCCCCTTTCCCCCTTGGGGAATTTAAAAAGGTTTGGTTAGGTAATTTGCCCCAAAAAAAAAGGGCCTTTTTTGAATTTTGACTTTGTTTGGAAAAAGGCCCAAAACCAAAATGGTAGCAATTTTTTGAGCTTTTCCAAAATGAGGTATAAATTTTTATATTTTTTAAAAAGGGGGAAAATTTTTTTTTTTTAAAAAAAATTTTTATTTTTTTTTTTTTTTTGGAACCCGGGGATATTAAAAAAAAAAAAAAATTTTATTAAAAAAAAAATTAAATTCTTTAAAATGAAATTTAAAAAGGAACAGTATGTAAACCTTTTTTTTTTTTTTTAACCAAACCTTTTGTCAAAAAAAAAAAGTAAAAAGGGTTTTTTTAGCAACTAATAAGCGTTTAAAAAAAAAGGGGATTTTTATTTTGATAAAAAACAGTGGCGTGCCATTTTTTAATGTAATAAAATTATTTTTGGGGTCAATATCAAGGTTAAAAAAAGATAGATAATAAATTATTTTCATTAAATTATAGAAAATTTTTCCCCTTTTAAAAAAAATTATATAAAAAATTTTTATACTATTACTTTTTTTTTTTTTTTAAAAAACTCAAAAATTTTCATTTTCCCCAAGTTAACGCCATCTGGGGGAACAGAAAAGTCAAAAAAAAAAAACCAAATAAGTTTTTTGTAGTGAAAATATGCTCTTTCATATGAGCCTAACTTTTAAAATCGGTCAAAAAAAGGGGAAAATCTTCCCCTTTTAAAAAAAAAAATTTTTGAATTCCCCCACCGCTTTATTTTGATAGATAGAACAAAACTTTTTAAAAAAAAAAAAATGGGGGGAAATGGTCAGTAAATAAAAAAATGATATAATCGAAATTATTGAAAAAATTTTTTAAAAAAAATTATTTTTCATTTGGTTTGGGGGTTGTTAAGCCTTTTTTTTGACGTTTAAAAACGGGGAAAAAATTTTCCCCAGCAATTTCTCTTGGCGATTTATTATGTTTTTTTTTTTCAAATCTATACGCCCCCTATCTTATGAGATATGGCCCCGCTACCCTTAACTGATCACCCTGTACATATATAGCCCAGCAGCTTCAAAAAGTTTTTTCCTTTTGGGGCCCTTTTTATTTTTTAGGGGAATTCCCCAAACGACCCTCTGTAGAATATTGTTCTCATTTCCCAAAAAAGGCCCTACAACTTTATCATTTTCGTTTTTTATTTAACAAATTTTTGTCTTATTTAGACCCCCCGGCTTACAGGAAAGCTTCCTCCTCTTGTTTTAAAAACAGGTTGAGAAGAATGTTGCCCCATTTTTAGGATTTCTCCTCATAGAGTTTGGGAAGTATAAAAATGGCAACTTTTTGCACCTTTTTTTCAGTTAAAAAAAAAAAGGCCCCCAAATTTTCCCTTCCCTTCTTTTTTCCTTTTCCCCCGAAGTTTTCCTTTTTTTCCCCCCAGTCTCCAAATATTTGACCAAAAACCCCAAAACCCCCCCTACCCCCTTTTTTTTAAAATACCCACGGTACATTAGTACTTGGCCCTCACCTTTTTGGGGGTTGTCCTAAGATAAAAAGTGACTACTATTTTTGGGGGGTTTTTTTTTTTCTCGAGGAAATTTTTTTAAAAAAAATATTAAAAAAATTCCATATGATGGAGACTTTACTTTACTGGTCACACTGAATAACAAGAATACGCAAATAAAGAATAATTTTTCTTCTCTTTTAACAAAAAAAATCTAACTTAATTATTTACAACTGACTGCCGATACTACTTTCATTCTATTAAATAAAGTTACTAATAAGCAAGTAGACAAGATTTTTTTTTTATTTATGATTGTTAACCTTACGAGTCATATTCCTATTGAACATAAAGATTTGCCATTATACGTTCGGTCTGTTTGTGAAAATACCATAAAAAAGCAGTAAACATTTTACTAGCTACTAAAAGAGTAACGACGGAACGCTAGTAACTAGCAGAATTATGTTAAGTTTTTTAATTAAAAAATAAATGATGATTTAATTTTTTTAAATTTTGGTTAACAAAAAAGAAGGGGCGTAAACAAAGCGCTTGAATATTTAAAACAACTATAGCCTAAATTAAATCTATTTACCAATTGATAAAGACTTTCTATCCCTAATTTTTTTAAATCTTTATGACACCGCACGAAGACTTGTAAAATTCCTTTAAACCCCGGGGGTTTAACGTGGGTCAAACTGAAAAAAAAACCCCAAAAGAAAAACGATTTTGAAAAAAAAAAAAAAAATTCAGTTTTTCCCCTTTTTTAATTTTTTTAAAAAAATTTTGTTTTTTCAAGACAGATTATTAGATTTAATACCTACTTTTTTGTTTCGAGTTTGCAATCATCAATTTTTTTTTTAAAAAATGGATTTTTTTTACCTTTTTAAGAGCTTTTAGGACCCAAAAAAACCAAAATGATCACCTTCGGAAAAAAATTTTTAAAATTTTTTTCCCCCAAAAGGGGCCCCCGGAAATTTTGCCCCCAAAAGGGAATTCCAAAAGGGGGGGGCTGTATACAGGCCCTGGAAAAGTGGGTTTTTGGAAAAAACCCCCGGAGGGGCCCCGGGGCCCGGGGGCCCCCGGAAGAAGGGGCCCCCACGATCTAGCCAAAAGAGGATAAACATGGAAAATGGGGGCCCGAGCCTTTTTTGGGAATTTTTGGGGCCTTTTAAAAACATCTGGGTAGACAGAGGTTTCAAAGGGGGGTAAAAAAACCGGGGCAACGATGGGGAAAAACAGTTCATTAAGACCTCCCGGCCCAAATTTCCTCGGACCACAAACAGTCATAAGGATAACGGAAGGTCAAAAATTGCAACCTCAAAAGGCACCTGGAAAGAATAGACCGGGGGGGGGGTAGCCGGTATTTTTGCCGGGAAAAAGGCCAAAAAAACACCCTTATTGTGGGCCATAAAACCCCAAAAGGCTTGGGGTTTTAGGTTTGGGGAGAAAAGATATATGGAGGGGGCCTGTCAAAACTCGGGGGCCCCCGGTTTTGAAAGGGCTTGGACAAGGAATCTAAAGAACGATGGGGGAAAAACCCCTTAAAAAAACGGTGGGTTAAAATGGTGGAGGTCATTTTTGCCGTCTCCGCTCAAATAATCTATTCGAATCAAACCCCTTCCCCAAAATTTTTCCAAAAAAAATAGGCCGTATTTAAGGTTTTAAATTTTTTTAAAAATAAATTTTTTTTTTTTTTTCGGATTTTAATTTTTTTTGATTTTAAAAAAAAACTTCCAAAATATTATACGAAAAGGGGGTTGGGGAAAAGGGTACGTCAACTTTAGTAGCGCGCCTCGGCTTGCCGAGGGTTCATCTCTATCTACCCCCCCCAACAAAAAAAAAACCAAAAATATTTTGTTTGTTTAGGTTCCAAAAAACCGCCCAAAATTTTTTTAAAAAAAAAGGGGAAAAAAATCTATAAAAAAAAAAGGGAAATTTTTGGGGAATTTTTTTTTAAAGTCCCCCATTTTTTTTTTTTTAATTTTTCCCAAATTTTTTTGGGGCGATTGGAAAAAACCCTTTTTTTTTTTAAAAAAAAACCTTTTTAAATTTTTTTTTTTTTTAAAGCCATTCCAGAGATTAATTACCCTCATTAAAGTATTTTTTTTGGTGGGATTTGGAAGCCCTCTATAAAGGGGTGGTTTGAAAATTTTTTAAAAATATATTTTTTTATTCTCAAGGATTGGGGTTTTAAACTTTTGAAAAAAATTTTATTATTTTATCTTGAAAAAAAACTGAAAAAAAAAAATGAAAATGTGTCTTTTTTGGGGGTTCTAATATGGGTGCCCAAATTGAGAGCAACCTTTAATCTCGGGGAAAACCAAAGATACAAAACCCCGGTTAAATTTGGCAAAGTTGGCATTTAGGGCCAAAACATGCCCGGGTTAGAAAGTTGTAAAAATTTAGTACTTTAGGGGAACGGAAAAAAAAAAATTTTCCCAAATTTTGTTTAATTTTTTTTTTACGTTATTTTTAAAAGATATAGAAAACGAAAGAACTTTCCTATGGCCACTTTTAAGCTCTACAAAACAGGGGTTTGGGGGTTTTCCAAGACGTTTCCGTTTTTTTTAAAAAACCTCAACAACTTTACTTTTTTAAATACGAATTAATTTTTAGATTTATTTGAAGCAAATTAAACAACGATGTATAACACTTTATTTTTTTTAAATTATTTTTTTTTTTTTTTTTCAATTAATATTTTTTTTAAAATATTAATAATAATTCACTACATAACCAAAAAAATATTCTAAAATTAAATAAATAATTTTTAACTATATTTAAAAAAAATTTAAATTTTTTTAAGTCCTAGGTCTTCCTGGATTGTTCCTTTTTAAGATGCTGCATTACCCGTTGAAAGCTAAATTAATTTTGGGGAATGAAACTTTGAGATTTTTTTATTTTTTTTTTTTTGAAAAATTTTTTATTAAAACCCGTAGCCTTATCACCCAAAGGACCAAAAAGTTTCAAAGCAAAAAAGGGAAGAAGATAAAGGTTTTTTGTTTTTTTTTTGATGTTTTTTATTCTCGGAAAATGAGCAGCCGCACCCCCCAAAAATTGAAATTTTTTTCCAGATAATTTTGGGTGTGGCCAAAAAAAAGGGGCCCCAAAAAATTGATTTCCAAAAATTTTCCAGGGGTATTAAGGTCATTCCATCTACCCGTTTTATCGCTTCTGAAACCCCAAGAGGCTTTTTAAAACAGAAGGATTTTCACCCCAAAATTTTTGAGCCTTTGATAAAGTCATTTTTTTGACTTAAACCAGAAAACCCTCCCCCGCTTTTTTTAGCTTTAACCCATGTAGGCCCCAAAATATCAGCATTTTCGCCGCAAACGCAGGTGTGCTCTCCACACACAGGCAGACCGTCTGGGGGGCGATGGGGAAAAGAAATGTTTTTTTTCTAAAAATTTCCCCCAAAGGCGAAGATGGAAGGGAATCCAAGTTTTTTTTTTTTCTTTATCCTCACGAATCAGATAAAAATTTTTTTTTAAAAAGATTATCAAAACGCTTTTTTTGGGGTTTGAAAAAAAATTTTTTCACGAGTAAAAAGAAAATCTCCCGAATTTTTTTTATTTATAGCCCAATGTTATGATAATCCATTTTCTTCTTACGGTAAGAAATATTTTTTCCCCCAAAAAGGTGTCCAACAAGGAGGGGCCTCTTGGGGCCCCCCTTTTTTTTTAGCAATTTTTCCACTTATTTTATCATTAAATACAGAAATAAAAATTGGATTTAGATGACGGTACACTTGCTGGAAAAAACCAAAATCGGTTTTGATAATTTTAAAAATAACAAAAAAAAGTAAAGATTTGGGTTTAAATTTAAATTTTGATAATGTGAATTTTAATGTTTTATCTAAAGATCATTCCAATA